>BQNB010052944.1:0-40255 GCA_026074375.1 Tanacetum coccineum | reverse complement strand
TTCATTGATGATGCAATTAGGCAAAGTTTGGATGCAATGGCTAATCAAATTACAGGTTTGAGTTTGCAGAATCAAGTAGTTAATGCTCGGTTAATATGAATCAAAATCAGTTTAGTAGGATGACCAAGGCTGATTTTCTAAAATTATCAGGTGATGATGTTAGGGGTTAGATTTTCTGGGTTGAACCGTTCTTTTCTATTGACAGCATTCCAGATGACCGGAAAGTAAGACTCATATATATTCACTTGTTTGATAAATCTTTGTTGTGGCATAGGCAACTTATTAAGTTGCATGGTGAAAATGTGGACAAGATTGTGCATATAAAACTATAAATAGGGTTTAATTCAAAGAGTTGGTACTGTTTTTGATGATCCTGTGGTTGTATGAGTTAGGATCAAATGAGAAGATAAATTAAAATAAGAATGATAAGAAGAAACCACAACCACACATTTAAGATGCACCTACAAAAACTCATGCATCTCCCTTTGATTTTCTCTCTTCTATTTAAAATGTGTGGCTAGAATTCCTTCTTATTCTTCTCATTTTTATTTTCTTCTCACTGGATCCTTACTATATATATATATAGGATGGTTAATGTGGTGTAGCTTCTTAAAATTGTTAAAATAAGAAGTAATATAAACCATTGGATCTATTGATTAATGTTAGATGATATTAATGGTGGATGAATGTTGTTAGTGTAATAAATATCTAGTCAAAGGACAATTTAGTAAATAAACCCAAATTTAATTGCAAGATTAATGCCCCATTTTGTGTAACGTTTTTAACTTTATTATTCTAAACACTATTTAATTTTCATTTAACATGACGTTTATATGGTAGTATTTTTCTTGATACATCTTCATATCTATTTATATATTGACGCAAACTCATACACCACGAACTCGTACACCACTGACTCGTACACCACCGAATCGTACACTACCGACTCGTACCCCATCGACTCGTACACCACCGACTCGCACAACACCAACTCGCACACCACCGACTCGTACACCACCGTCTCGTACACCACGAACTCGTACCCCACCGACTTGTACACCACAAACTTTTACCCCACGAACTCGTACACCACCGACTCGTACACTACCGATTCGTATACCACCGACTTGTACACCACGAACTCGTACACCAAAAAAAAAAAAAAAAAAAAAAAAAAAAAAAAAAAAAAAAATCAAAAAAAAAAAAAAAAAAAAAAAAAAAAAAAAAAAAAAAAAAACAAAAAAAATAAAAAAAAAAAAAAAAAAAAAAAAAAAAAAAAAAAAAAAAAAAAAAACTCGTACACCATCGACTCGTACACCACCGATTCGTATACCACCGACTCGTACATCATGAACTCGTACACCGAATCGTACACCACACACTCGCACATCACGAACCCGTACACCCCAAAACCGTTGGATCTATCGATTAGTGTTAGATAATATTAATGATGGATGAATGGTGTTAGTGTAATAAATATTTAGTCAAAGGATAATTTATGAGGAGGAGTTACAATAAGAGTTATGGAGGCAATAAAGACGTATTTGTAACATATATTTAATCAAATAGGATTACCCAAAATACCCTTAATGCTATACAAAAATAATTAATTCTATTTTTTATTTTCATTTAATGACATTTATGTCATCTTAATCAAAATAATAGATCCAATGGTCCAAAACACTTTTTATTTTAACAATTATAAGATACTACACTACTTTAACTAGAATATATATATATATATATATATATATATATATATTCTAGTTAAAGTAGTGTAGTATCTTATAATTGTTAAAATGAAAAGTTATTTGGACCAATGGATCTATTATTTTGATTAAGATGACATAAATGTCATTAAATAAAAATAAAAAATAGAATTAATTATTTTTATATAGCATTAAGGGTATTTTGGGTAATCTTATTTGATTAAATGTATGTTACAAATATGTATTTATTATCTCCATAACTTTGATTGTAACTCCTCCTTATAAATTGTCCTTTGACTAGATATTTATTACACTAACACCATTCATCCAACGGTTTCATGGTGTACGGGTTCATGGTGTACGAGTTCGTGGTGTACGAGTCGGTGGAGTACGATTCGATGTACGAGTTCGTGGTGTACGAGTCGGTGGTGTACGATTCGATGTACGAGTTCGTGGTGTACGAGTTGGTGGTGTACGAGTTCGTGGTGTACGAGTCGGTGGTGTACGAGTTCGTGATGTACGAGTCGGTGTTGTACGAGTCGGTGGTGTACGAGTTCGTGGTGTACAAGTTCGTGGTGTACGAGTCGGTGGTGTACGAGTCGGTGGTGTACGAGTCGGTGGTGTACGAGTTCGTGGTGTACGAGTCGGTGGTGTACGAGTCGGTGTTGTACGAGTCGGTGGTGTACGAGTTCGTGGTGTACAAGTTCGTGGTGTACGAGTCGGTGGTGTACGAGTCGGTGGTGTACGAGTTTGTGTCAATAAATAAATATATATGAAGATGTATCAAGAAAAACACTACCATATAAACGTTATAAAAGCACCACACAAAATTTTGTTTCGATTCATGGAATTGTAAGTACCGATATACTTAATATTATTTTTGGGATTCGAGTTATTAGTTCAAAATTACGTATTTTGTTTCGATTCAATTATTAGATTGATTATGTTTTATTTCTTGATACTCAGTTAACATGAACCTTGATTGTAAATTGTTTTTAAGAAAAAAAAAGATAAAGTATGGATCTTTCAGTACCTATTTTCAGTTTCTTGCAAGAAAGTTGGATGGAAACAAATATTTAAAAAGGGTTTTCACTAAAGATGATTGAGTAATTCTGTCATAGGCATTTATTGCTCTCGGTAGATTTTTAGTAATTAGTTGATGGTGTGCTTTTGTTTCAGTGTGATATATGGACTTAGCAAATGCCACTTGAGTATAGATGAGAAGCTTAAAAACATGTACAACAAAGACAAAATTAGCATCTAAGGTCATTTCATAAAACCGAACTAATCTAAACATTTTTGTACCTTAAGCCATTGACGTGATAACTATGATCTTTGTCATAAATCATCACAACAAAAGATGTATCTATCACTGTAGTTAATTGCTATCATATAGTGTTATTTATGAGAAACTAACTAGTTATGGAATGCCCACTTTGTATAATAATTCATTAAAAAAGTTATGGCACGCCTTATGTGTAACTCTTGAGTTTTATGATCTTAGGTTGGACCGGTTGATGTGTTTGGTTTCCGGATTAGTGTCAAGTAAAAAGTCACCATTCTTATTCCCGATAGAAATATATCTACAACTGACCTTTTAGATTATGTCTTGGTCAAACTTTGTAAGTCATAATCTTATATTTGAGCAAACTCCAACATTTAAGAGATTTTTTCTACATTAAAATTTTCTAGAAAACTATGAATATTAACCATCATGTGACTTTGCTATCTATTTATACATTTTAAACTAAATTACCTATATTAGTTATAAAGATAAGATAACAACAGGTCATCAACTGACAATCAAGTTTTAAGTCAGTGTTTCTATTCTGATTTGCATACGTCATGAAATAATTGATATACTCTTAATTTATATATTGTAAGAAAGTGTTAGAATTTGGTGGTCTGTTAAGGTTTCTACATATAATTTGGTGGTCTGTTAAGATCGCTACACATAATTTGGTGGTCTGTTAAGAGTATATCAATACTCTTGGTTTATTTATTTTTTATTGGATTTTTAACACTTGGGATGATCACCATAGAGTTTTTGATGTAAAGGATCAAAATGTTCAGTTTGTACTAATCATATAATGTTTATGACTATTTTTATAGCATTCTTAATGTTTCAGTACTCATAAGGTTACAACACATTCTGTTTTATGAATCTGTTCTTTTATATATGCCAGATTTGTTTTATAATATCAATTTTTTTTTCAGAATTTGTACAATTTGAAGGTTAAGCGAGTGGTGGATATAACTTTGTATGGCCACATCGTTGTATCCAGATGAATATTGAAAAATAATACTTGTGTTCGGAAATTATTTTTATTGTTTATATATATAAACTCTATGGATTCACTCAACATTATTGTTGACTTTTAGCATGTTTTATCTCAGGTCCTTGAAGGTAATTCGGTGATGGAGATATGAAGGCCCGCTAAATAATTATTCATTTGAAAATGTTTTGTAAAACATTGTATGATGTTGTTAAACTTATTGGGACCGTGATGTAAACTTTATTTTATTCAAATGAATGAAATTTTCTCAAAACGCCTCTTTTTGAGTCGTTTTCTATGATTCGAGTTATTGTGCTAAGACGTAACACCATTGGACCCTTCCGCTGAGATATATGAAAATGGGGGTGTTACATATGCACTTTCTTTTACATTTCTCAAAACTACATGTAGCACTATAAAAAAACCAAGAATTTTACAAGAATATTACACTTCGTCAGCTTAGATCGTGTGTGGCACGTGCCACGCGTAGCTCATACTTAGGTCCACCCCTGGGAGTAATCTGTTGTATATGTGAAGATTTTTTCAGCTATAGGTTCAACTTGCAATGACTTTTTCCAAACAAAGAATTTGTGTGAATCTCTTGCTAGAGATAGAAAAATGGGCTGCTTTCGTAACGGATCAAAATGTGTTCCGGTTTGAATGAGTAAAAGTTAAAATTCTTGGCGACATTTAACACATTTTCCCTCTTAATGAGTACTCGTAAATGGGTCAAAATAAACGTGCTTGATTCATGTTGAAGAAAATGGTAGTACGTTCAAATCATTTCAAGATAATTATGTCGCTGTTCACTACAATTCACTGAGTTTAGGTTTGATATTCAGTTAGAATTGCTGCAGTTGACTATAAAGTCAACTTTTGCAAACTCAACTTCTCTTAGATTAAGGAAAGATTTCGTCATGCGAGTGAGCCCACCGCCACATAGACTCAAACGCCTTAAAGCCTGGGTGACCACTTTATTCAGTTGACTATAATTCACTGAGTTTAGGTTCCTATGTTTCACTGCAATGGTTGGTGTTTGACGTGGGCCGTGGCAGCTCAAGGTGGTACAAATGTCTGTCTCAGAGCAGTTAACGCAAAGGACATATTCGAATGCATATCACGTCATAAAGTGACACATATGAGTGGTGCTCCGACTGTGTTGAACATGATAATTAATGCACCAGCCTCCGAGAAACTCCCTCTTCCGGGAAAGGTGTCAGTGATGACAGGTGGCGCTCCTCCGCCCTCTCAGGTGGTGTTTAGCATGGAGCAGATGGGGTTCAAAGTGTATCACTCATATGGTCTGACAGAAACATATGGTCCCGCAACAGTCTGCACATGGAAACCCGAGTGGAACTCCCTACCACTAGACACTCGAGCAAAGATCAAATCACGACAAGGAGTGAACCACTTGGGATTGGAGGAAGTCGACATTAAGGATCCAGTAACCATGAAAAGCATCCCGTGGGATGCAAAGACATTAGGTGAGGTCATGGTCCGTGGGAACACAGTGATGAACGGATACCTCAAAGATACAAAAGCAACACAAGAAGCGTTCCAAGGCGGGTGGTTTAGAAGTGGAGATTTAGGTGTGAGACATTCTGATGGTTACATAGAACTCAAAGACCGATCAAAAGATATTATAATATCTGGTGGCGAGAATATAAGTACAATTGAAGTGGAATCGGTCCTTTTCCGACATCCAGCAGTTCTCGAGGCAGCAGTTGTGGGACGTCCGGATGATCATTGGGGGGAGACACCATGTGCTTTTGTTAAGGTAAACGAAGGATACAAGTTAAGTGCTGATGAGTTAATAGCATTTTGCCAAAAAAACTTACCACGTTATATGGCACCACGAACTGTTGTGTTCGAGGAGTTGCCTAAAACGTCAACCGGGAAGACCCAGAAGTTCGTTTTAAGGGGAAAGGCGAAGGCGATGGGGAGTTTATCATCAAAAGGAAAGAGCAAACTATGAGTGTTTATGGTGTTGAATTTGTTGTTGTGCATAAAAGGTTGTACTAAACAATTAACGTTGAACTCGTTACCGGGTCATTTTACCAAGAACATAACAGTTGTTAATTGTTCGTTACAAAAAGTAATCCCGTTTGTTTGCTAGCTCCAATAGCATTTTTAACGTAATTGGTCACAACGTGTAAATTTTGAAAGCAACTAAGATATGTAGAAACTCCATTTCTGGTCCATTGTAATGGGCTTGAAAAATTTCGTCGTCCTTCCCTTCGCTTACATTACAGTCGAGTAGCTTTCACCCCTTCGCTTGCGGTGTGTTATTGGTTTACTTAACGCATGGCTTCCCCAATGCCCGAGTTTGATTTATGAACAAACTTCTTTTCATGTATTCAATATGTTAGATGCATTTATCAAATTATGTAAATCCTATGTATTTTTTGTCATGTATAAGTCAAATTTATTGATAGAACTACTTTGTATCATTTTTCACTTCAAAATCGCTTTCAAAACTAAGATTTAAGTTCATTTAGATACCAAACCTTTTTTGGATACTGGGGGACTCATCTCCACCCTCCATCTTTATATGATCCAACGAATGATATTAAATTCTCAATTTGCACTACAAGGGCTATTTTGTCCAATATAAAAGCAATTTTTTTAGTAACCGTCTCTTTTAATTCACACACATAGTGTGTGTTTAGCTTCGATCTATTTTTTCTCTCTCTTCGACTAACGATTATATTATCTAACACAACAAACTAATCGATTGATTATCGTCTTCTTCAATCGATCATCTTCTTCTTCAATTGATCTTATCCTTCTTTAATTCGTTAACATCAGGTTAGATTCAACTGCTCCGTTTATATATTTTTTTTAGATTTTTTTTGCGAATTAGCTTATGTTATTATTATTATCTGAAAAATAAGCTAGCTTATTAGCTTATTTTGATTTATTATCAGGTTTTATGGATCCGAGTCATTCAAGTGCGTTATCTAGTGTTTCTCAAAATTCTCATGTTGTTTCTCTTAATGCTCTTACTGAAGAGATTGTTGCTTATGAGAAGGAGAGTGATGACACACATGCTGTTAAGAGTACGTTTATGTTCATAAGCTATTTTTAATTAATTAAACTATTTGTAACTTATTAGTTTAGGAATAAGCAGTTTTAAGTTGATTTGAAATATTTAATATTTGATATTTTATCTTGTGTTAATGTGTGTTTATAATTGAGGTTGTTTTTGTTTTGTATATCATATATGATATTGTATGTGATATCATATATGATATTCCATTGTTTGTATATAACATATATGTATCATATATGATATCACAACTTGTGTTTATTATACATGTTATTTGTGATATTATATGTGTTTTTTGTATTTTTTCATGACACAGCCTATTTATTTATTTTTTCATTTCATTTTATTTTTTTAAGATTTGGATGCGTTGTGTACTCTTGAACCGTTTGTTACTCATTCTAATTTTGATACTTCCGGTGGAACTGTTTATTACATTCCAAAAGTTTATGCGGCTGTTTTACTAGTTAAAGGGAATGTTTATGATTCAATTGATGATTGTGTTGTTGCATTTATGAAGTATGCTGCAGAAGCAGGGTTTGTAGTTAGACGTTCATGTCAGAAAAGAATGTTGAATGGAGACGTTAGACAAAAGTATTTAGTTTGCAATAGGATGGGTTGCCCTAAAGGAATACACGTAGACACACTAGATTTAGGTAACAATGACAAACAAAAAAGAAATTCAAACCTTCATATAACTGGATGCAAAGCGCGTGATGTGTTTAATTTGGATACTTGTACTAGAAAGTTTGTTCTGAAAGTGTTTGATACTATTCATAATCACGAGCTTGAACGTGAAGAGTACAAGCATTTGTCAAAGACAGAGAGGCAGTTGACTTATATGGAGCAAGCCTTTATTGTGAAAGCTGCTAGTGTGAATATAGGTGCAACAAGAGCCCATCACCTTCTTACCGGTATCAATGGTTCTTATTTGCTTGTTCACGGTACTACTGTTGATTTTAAGAACTTTTTTAGAAGCGTGAATTGCTATATAGGAGACATTGATGCTCAGATGCTTATTCATAAGATGGAAAATAGAAAGAAGCATGTATCTGACTTTTCATTTGATTACTTGGTTGATAATGCTGAACTTACTGCTATTTTTTGGGCCGATGAAGTTTCTAAGTACAATTACAGGGAGTTTGGCGATGTTGTATCGTTTGATGCTACCTTTAAGACAAACAAGTAAGAATTTTTTTTGTAAGCCGTGTCTTAGTTGTAGTATGTTTTGTGTTATTTCTGTTTTTTTATGTTTTTTTCCGATACAATATGGTGTTTGTTCCGTTTACAGCCATAGACAATCACAAGAAGTGTGTTACGGTTGCTACGGGTTTGTTGAAGAATGAAACTACAAAATCTTACATTTGGTTATTGAAAGCATTTATGAAAGCTTTTGGGAAAGCACCTAGTATAGTAGTCACCGACCAAGATGGAGCAATGAGGAATGCTATTGAAGCTGAGTTTGGTGGGTCCAAGCATCGTCTATGCATGTGGCATATCACCCAAAAGCTTCCTGCTAAGGTATTTTTTTATCTCAATATACAGTTTTAGTTTCATATCATTTGTATTATCATATATGATACTATATATGATAATTGAGTTTTTATTTAGTGTTTATATCATATGTGATACTGCTAAGGTACTTTTATCTTTTTCTGATTACTCTTTTGTTTCATCATATATGATATTTCAATATACATTTTTAGTTTCATATCATTTTGTTTTATCATATATGATACTATATATGATAATTCAGTTTTAAGTTATTTGTTATTTCACATTTGATACTATGAATTAATTGTTAAAAGTTTATTGTTTTTCTTCTTTCAGATATGTGCAAAAATCTATGATGAGACTGACTTTAAAGAGAAGCTGAATAAAATTGTATGGAATATGTACATTGGTCCCGAAGAGTTTGAGTATAGATGGGGAAAGTTGATGGAAGAGTTTAAGTTGGAGAATCATAAGTGGTTAACAAAGATGTTTAATATTCGTTCAACTTGGATTCCTGCATATTTTATTGACTCTTCATTATGTGGATTGATGAGGACAACATCCAGGTCAGAGAGTGAGAACTCCTTTTTCTCTCATTTTACAAATTCTGGTTTGACTCTTATGAATTTTATGAACTGTTTTGAGACGGCGATGGAGAAGCAAAGGCATGTACAAGAAAGGATGGATCATAAGACAATTGATACCGTTCCTAAGCTTAAGACCCTTCTTAAGATTGAACGTCATGCGTCTAATGTTTACACTCGTTCGCTGTTTGAGTTAGTTCAGAAAGAAATATTTGTTGGCTTATTTTATTGCCAAATAGATTCAAAATGTTTGGTTGAAGGATCTGAGGTGTGTATTATCAAAGAGAGTCCGTATGTTTATGAAATGCCGAATAAGAAGAAGAAGAAACCTCAATCTGTGGATAAAGGGAATGATAAAGCTGACGAAAATGATAAAGTTGATATGTTTTTTCAAAAAAGATGGGCTTTATAAGGTATGGTTTTTGTAGTTTCCAGTTTTTTTATGTGTAATCATATATGATTATACAATGCAGTTTTTTTACATTATTTTTGTGCTTTGTTTAGGTTTTGCGGAGCGTAGGAGATGGTTCAGTTGTTTGTTCATGTCAGCTTTTTGTCAGAGTTGGCATATTATGCAAGCATATTTTTTGTGTCTTTAAGAATGCCAATGTTGAAATGATTCCACAACAATACATCTTGAGGCGTTAGACGAAGAACCTTATACCTGCTGGTTTGAGGAACCAAGGAAACAGATATGGTGAGAAGAATGTGGTTGTTGAGAATTATGCGAATGAGGCAACTTGGATTGTTGATCATTGTGTGCATTTGCTGAGTAAAGATGAGCCAAGGTTAGGCGCTTTTGTTGAAAAGTTGAAGTCACTAAAGAAAGAGGTTGAAGCTGATTGCCCAAATCCTCCTTCAAAGAACAAAACTGATAATTTGGAGCAGCTTGTTGGAGTTCCAAAGCCGGCTGCTGTTGATGTTAACAATCCGACTGTTGGATCTACCAAAGGACGAAAAAAGTTGCGTATCAAAGGAGGAAAAGAGAAAGCAATTGAAAAAAGTTTGAAGGGCAGGAATTCATGTTCATTGTGTGGCGGTACCGATCATAACAAGAGGACATGCCCGGGGAGGTTTGAAGATCAAAATGAAGTTGTTGTTCAAAAAGAAGTAGGTCAAGAGGAAGTTGTGGTTGAAAAAGAAGTGTGTCAAGAGAAAGTTGTTCAAGAAAAAATAGATTTGGCTGAAGACTAAAAATTGGTTGAACAAGATGAAGATTTGATTCATGAATAAATATATTTTTGTTGAATGATAAGATCATCAAACTGTTTGTTTGTTTTTAATAATTTCTATCATTTATGATATCATATTGAAATCATATATGATTTTGCATTAGATTCTTTTTATTTGAATTATCATATGTGATACTTTTAAAAAATATTCTTTATTATGTTTGAATAATCCCATGTGTTTGGATCTTCTTTATTATTAAGTTTTATCATATGTGATATCATGTAGAAATTACAAGTTTACATTAGTTTTCTTTCTATTTGAAGTATCATATGTGATTCTTGTAAAAATACTTGTTTTGTTCCTTTGTTGTTTTGAGTTATCATATTTGATAGCTGTTTTTAACAAGTTAAAAACCAATCATAGGTGCTTTTTGAAAATCATATATGATATACTGGGTTTGTTCCTTTGTTGCTTTGAGTTATCATATTTGATAGTTGTATTTAACAAGTTTTGAAAAAGCAATCATATGTGCTTTCTGAAAGAAATCATATATGATTTAATGTGTACTTTATATTTTATCTACCATCATAATATTTTGTAAATGCTAAAACACCCAAGTGATTACCAATTTGTGCAATGAAAACTGTATCAAAATAGACATAATTCTAAAATAACATCTGCATATGTTTCGGCATTTCCATTTAATCATAATTCATAACTTTTTAGTTTCATTACAGATTTAATGCCCCAAAATGTGATACAATCTATGGTATTTAACACCGATTGCATCTTAGATTACCAGTTAAAGGCCCCAAAATGTGATATAAACTGCAATACCACCAACGACATCCTATATTACCAGTCTAAACTAAAAACCCAGTGGGGAAGCACTTTTGGCTTAGGGTAGGTGGCATGACTCAGGCGTGTTAGTCGGAGAAGCCCCTCGACGACTAGTTAACACCCAAGCTCAGAGCAACCCCAAAGGGGTTCTCCTGCATACCGCGTACCCCTTCCCAGTGGAAAACATTAACAATTGATCATAAACTACTACAGTTTGTTACTAAAAGTAATTAAGAGACGAAAACATAAATAGGACTACAGTTCTCCCAAAAGTCTTCATCATATGGCACTTGAGATTCTTTTTGACTCTTGTTTTATTTTCTTTATTTTCTTTGTTAGTTTCTGCAAATTCCAGTGCTTGTTTACTCATTTCTTCACGATGTATGTTGATTTCATGAGTTAGCATTTTTGCAGCGAACCTCATCCTCATCTTTATTATATCACATCTATTTCCTTGTTCCTCTGTAGGAAATTCCAGGTCCTAATTCCTTGCATTCTCCCCGTTGTAGTTCTCCATGTGCATCATCAAGAAAACCCCGCAATCTGTGTTGTTTTCCTTTGTCCCCCATTTAGGCCTTAGGATTGTTGGCTTTTTGTTCAACACTTCTTTAGCTTTTGGATGCTGCACTTCTTTAAGATACATGGAAAACATGTTTTTCTGCAAAAAAGTAAGAACATTGTAGAGAGATTTATTTTCAATCATAGTATCATATATGATATCATACATTTAAAAATAGTTGTTTACATTTTTATCATACATGATATCATATATGATACTGATAATATAATCATACATATAACAGCATTTAGTTGCTTACCAGAACATCGCAGTCCTTATATTTTGCTTCATATGACATTGACGTTTTAAAAGTTGTCAATTATCACTGTAGTGCCCTTTAAGAAGTTAAATACTACGAGGTAGTAGTGTTCATGGGCGATAATTGGAAAGAATGCCTATATATTTGGAAATGTGTTGTTGTATCAGTCTTAATGCAAAATAATTTAATGTGTTTATAATCAGAGAATACTTGTAGCAAGCTTGTTACCATTTCTAGATCTTTCAACTTTTTCACTTCATTGTCTTTCTTGAACTCGTTCTTCATTGTGTCAGAAAATGCTTTGTATTGCTTCTTTTCATCATACTTCTTTCCGTCCTCCATCTTCCAGTTAAACATGTCTCTTGTCTGTTTACATATAACAACATATTTTATTTTGTAGCAAACAATATATTTTTGTAGTTGCTTACTTTTAAAGGTTTAAGGTACTTACAATCATCCCCGTGTGGAAGAAATGCTTTGTTTTCTTTCGTTTGCTGTTCACCCCTTGCTCATGGTTTAAAACTAAGCAGTAGGTGTCAATGACATTAGATTCGATTTTCAAGGATGGGGCTAATGTCTGCATATAATCTCGGATGGTTGCATTTCCTTCTTTCGTTTCAAAGATGAAGTCTCTGCATAAAACAACAAATTTATCATATATGATATTATTTGAAGAAATTGAAATGATAAATAAATTGAAAGAGTAAAGGTAACTTAAACTTACAATTCACTTCCTTCCATCGAAAACAAGTAACTACAAATCATCATTTCATCTTGTACTGCTTTTCCCTTTGTAGCTGTTTTTTTGTTTATGTATGGAGAAACAATAAATCTAGACGGTTTTTTGACTCTTTTTGCTGCCCTTTCTTCTACCTTGTTTGTATCCGGGGACAAACCAAGAGAGAATGATGGTGGAGTCATTTCTATAACGGTCTTTCTTTTTTCTTTGCTCGTTTTCTTTTTCAATTTCTTCTTTGCTTGATTCTCCAACTCTTCACATTGTGAGTCAGTAAACTGTGTATTCCAAAATTAGTCCTCACCAATTTCATCTGTATCATCAGCTTGTTTCTCCTGAACGTTGTCAACCTTAGCATTTTTATCCTTATTGGTATCTTTGATTTCTCTGAATTGAATTCAGTCTTCATATCAATGTTTCATTCTTGTCATGTCTTCAGTTTTCATTGGCATCCTTTTCTTTATTGAGGTCTTTATTCTGACTGTCAACATCCATGTGAGTTGTAACCTCTTTTCTCGTCTCCATTCATGTTTTCTCCTTTCTATCACTACTATTTATGTTGCTTACTTCCATTTTCTTCAGTTCCTTCATGCCACTTTCATCGTTCCTTCACTTCCACTTTCTTTGTCTGTTTTTTCAATATCTTATTTGTTTCTCTCTTTCGTTTGATTTTCACTTTCTTTTTTCTTGTTTGCATCTGCTGTTGGTGCTCCATCATCATCATGATTGTTGTCTTCATTATCTCCATCAGTCTCACCTTCGCTATCGTCGTCCTTAAAGTACTCATAGAGTTTGAATTCATTATCATTAAACAATTCCCTGTATTGCTTGCAAAAATCAATCATCATTTGGTCGTCTTCAAACTTTTTCACTCCGTTTCTCAACGTTCTAACCAACTCTGATCTTTTGTCAGAAATTATATCAAACTTCAAAATGACTTTTTCATAATACTCTTGTAAAACATGCCACGGATTAGTTTTGATGTACATATTAAGTTACATTTTATCTATCATATGTGATATGTCAAAACTATCTCATATATTATTAAAAACAAGTTCAGATTTTTCATGTATCATGTGTGTGATCATGCAGCATGAATTATCTATTTGATTATCAAACTTTTCATATATGATATGTCAAAACTTTCTATCATATTATTAAAAAAACAAGTTTAGATTTTTCATAGTTTCATATGGTGTATTATGTAGATGAATTATTTATTTGATATTTCAAAAACTTTTGATCAATGGATTATTGCAGAAGAGGTCACAGTTTTTTACCTCTTTTGTTTCTGGTTCTTTATCGTTTATCGGAGGTGGTAACGTAAGACATTATAATTCCTTCTTATCTTGTCCAAAAATAAGAATGAAGCTCTTTTATCTTGTCCAAAAATAAAAACATATCATATCTCCCCCAAAATTAAAAGGTCTAACCTTCCACACAAAAGGTATCTTCATTTTTTTATTTTGGTGTTTGATTTTTTGTGTTTCTTTTTGTTCGACTGTTATAATCAGTGTGTTGTGACAAATAAAATGTTTTAAACTTTTAAAATATGAATACTAAACTTATTTTAGGTAAATTGTTTTTCTTGATTCACAATTTACAATGGTTTCTATGAATACATTACTAGCTTAAAGACCCGTGTAACCCAGGTGTATTTTAAAATTTTTATTTTGTAAGAAGTTGTATGCATAAATAAAGTAAGAAGAACACATAACGTAAATAGGTTCTGTTAATATATGAAATAAATAATTAGATAATACATGAATTATTCGATAAACATTTGAGTTTGTAACAATTATTATAATAAACATCGATGCGTTTTGGTCTCCACCTTTTATGGTCTTGAATATCAAAGGACGTTTGTGAGCTAATCAAGTCAATAACCAATGTCCATTTCGTAAACACCTAATAGTCAATTGAAATTGTAGATCAATAATTAATTAGACTTTAAAATATAGAAAATAGCATGTGATATGTACATTGTACGTGCCTCTTGCACGTTGTTCATAGACCTTGTAGTACTTCTTTGTAGACGACATTTGTAGTAGTTTTAGATATACTTCCATCCTAATCATAAACGAAAGCCTTCAAACCTTTTTTGCTTTTGACTCTTGCAACGTATAGTTGTCCATGTGTGAAAACAGGATGTGGTAGGTACAAACCATCTTTTGAAAGTGATTGACCTTAGATTTTGTTAATGGCTTTGGCAAATGAGACTAACACATGAAATTGTTTTCTGACGATCTTAAGCGGTAATCATTTATCAGACCAAGTAATTCTCAACCTCGGTATAATAACCTTTTTTCAAAGTGTGTTTCGTTAATGATTTGGGCACTTGATAACGCTCAAATTATACATGTTTCTATATGCGTTATCAATGCTTTTATATATCTAATTTGGTTAAATATAAGAACTTTAGGTATAGAATAGTATATATTTATCATTGTAATAATCATGCTAGTAGTTTATTTTAATGATATAGTCTATAAAGTGGTTTTTCATGAGATGTTGATATCATGAGATAGACAGAAAAGAGGAAGTTATACACGAAGTTATGGAGCTTAAAAGTTCACGTGAAGACATCCTGAGCTTAAATGGAACAAAGCCCAAGTGTTTTGACTATTTCATCATCACTAGATATTGATTTCACTTCTTCATCATCTTCTGCTTCATTTTGAGGGTTTACATTTTCAAATTCCGCCTGTCTTTTCGCGTCATCTCTTGTGAATCTTTTTGGTGATTCTTCAATTATTGGATTTTTTTTGCTTCTAGATTTTTTCATTTTCCCTTTGCAGATGCTCTTTTGACGTTTTGATTTTTTCTTCTCGATTTCTTCAAATTCACTTGTTTCCATTTTCCTCTTCTTTTGGTGTTGTTTTTCTAGGACCGTTATGAAAAAAAAAAATAGTTTATATTATATCATATATGATTTATCAATTTAAATATTATCTTTTGCATGTCATGTACTTTTATATTTTATATCATATATGATATTAAAGACTAGAATTGTACCTTTTCCATCTTCTATCTTATTTGATCTTGTAGCTGGGTTCAAGAAAGGCAACGTTTTTATTTTATGAAAAACTTGATCTACATTCTCTTCATTATCAGCATCCTCTTCATTATCATCATCATCTTCTTCATTGTTGTCAGCATCCTCTGCATTTTTAGCATCCTCTTTATTTTCAGCATCCTCTTGATTATCATCATCATCATCTTCATTGTTTTCATCATCCTCTTCATTGTTGGCTGTATCCTCTTCATTGTCAGCTTCATCTGCATTTTCATTGACATTCACATTATTATCTTCACATTTACAAACCAAATTATTTATCATATTTGATATACAATAGTTTTTTAACAAACAAATGTCCCTTCATTTTGTGCTTCATCTTTAGCTTTTTTCTCAAGTCTTGTCTCGATAGCTTGTAGTTCAACTAATAATTCTACTTTTCTTTTTGTAGCTTCTTCATTGGTTTTTTCTTTGTTATCGACGTCATCACTTTGATAATCATATTCTGTATTTTTTTTCATGAATTGTTTATAAGCATATCGATAATCATATTTGATATTCAATAATATCAGTTGAGTAGTTTATGTAATATAAATTTACCTTCATTGTCTGATACATTTTCCTCTGTATCCCTTTCAAGTTGTTTCTTTTTAGCTAGTTTCTTTCTAGGCTCTCTTTTAGCTTCTTTGATTTTCTTTTTTGTCGTTTTCTCATTTGATTTTCTTATAGCATTTTCTTCCTCTGCTACTACCTTTGCTGCGGTTCTTCATCGGCTTTCCTTTTTGATATTTTAGTTTTTTCAATTTTCTTCGAACGACCAGAACCTACATACAGATAAGCACATACTTTTTTAGTTAACATATATGATTGTCACAATTTCATGCTATGTTTTGTTTCAACCGCATACTTAAACACATGCATTGTGATCTGCTAAGCCTTCTAATCACACTTGTCATACAAATAACATGTTCATAAAACTTGTATCATATATGATATATTATAAAACTTTTTTACAGTTTCATAATATAATTTATCATATATGATATTATCTAACAAATCATTGTTTATTTGTCTTATCCTTCAGCTTTGCCGAAGGAATAGGCTGCGTCTTTGCCTGCTTTTTCTTAATTCATATCCTTTCCCTTTGTTGAAGGCATAGCCTTTGGGTTTGGCGAAGGCATAGTCACTGGCTTGATTTTTTCATGTATGATATTAAAGACTAAAATAAATATAACACATATTTTTTCAATTATCATATATGATTGTCATAATTTCATGTTATATTTTGTTTCAGGCGTATACTTAAACACATGCATTGTGATCTGCTAAGCCTTCTAATCATACTTGTCATACAAATAACATGTTCAAAATTTCCATAAAAGCTTTAAAACCTAACTTGTATCATATATGATATAGTATAAAACTTTTTTACAGTTTCATATTATAATTATCATATATGATAGTATCTAACAAATCATGTTTTATTTGTTTTATTTAAACTAAGCGTTCTGCTTTTGCCGAAAGTACAGCCTGCGTCTTATCCTTCAGCTTTGCCGAAGGAATAGCCTGCTTTTTGTGAATTCATTTGATTTCCCTTTGGCGAAGGCATAGCCTCTGGGTTTGGCGAAGTCATAGCATTTGGCTTTTACAAAGGCATAGCCTCGGCTTTGCCGAAGGCATAGTCTCTGGCTTTGCCGAAGGCATAGGATGTGGCTAAGCATTTGGCAAAGGCTTAAGTCCGTCATTTCATCTCTAAATCACTCATTAACAATATCATCAACTAGTCATTTCTAATGAGTTAAAACTTATCACTATAACATCATTAAAGCATCTATAAACTTCTATAAACAGTAGTTAATTATATTTTTTTCATTAAAATCCAAATCACTGCAACTAAAAATGACAATATATTCATTAAAAAACTTTATAAACAGTATTAAATTCAAGATAACAATAAAAAATGTAGATATTGTGTGTTTTTATACCTTTATCTTTGATTTTAAACGTTATTTTCTTTGGTTTTTTATCAGAACCTTGTCCGGCATCTTCTACCTCCATTTTTAGATGATTTTTGCTTTGATTTTGATGATTTGTTGTTAGATCTAGGGTTATGTGTATGTTTCTGTGTGTGTTTTTTGATCGGTGTAACTGTGTGAGTAGTGTGTGTTTTTTTGTCTATGGTTTTGAAATGGAAGGACGATTGAGTTATGAAATCGTGTGTGGATAGTTGTGTGTTGTAATTTTACCAACATACCCCTCTGATTTTTTAATTATTTTTCTTTTTTTTTTCATTAATAAGTGGGTTTTAATCTCATCCCTTGGATCTTTTTGGATGGATGGGTGGGATTAGCCCCCCAGTATCCAAGAAAGGAAGGGTTTCTAATATAACCTTCCTCTTCTTTTAGACGTCTTTTAATAAGTTTTATGTTTAAAAGGCCATTAAAATATGTTGGTATCTTTTATATCGTTTAATTTTGACTAAAATGACCTAAATTCTACATTGCGACAATTGCGATCGTTGCTAGCATTACACAAATGCCGTAAATTGTGGTATAATACGAACGCAATATGGGATGGCCTTGCATTAGGCACCATGATGCGAAAATTTAAATGCAATGCTATGATGCGTGCAATTTGCGCAATGATGCGTGTATTTTTAAACCAAGGATTGATCTATGGTTGCGTTACGTTCAGTTTTATCTATCGTGTCGCAACTTAATAAACCATTTCTTTTCCTGTGAATTTCTCTAACAAATGCTCGTTCATGTTGTCCACGACTTCATTCCTTGGAGCAAGAATTGCCTTTTCTCGGAAGTACGACGGATCATTTATGTTATCCAAAATGTTTAGATAAGTAGAATCAACAATAGATGTTATCGGGTCATCAACCGCATCAAGTAAAATTTCTTTTGGTAGATCTATAGAAACCTCTCAGTCGTAATGTTCTCCAATCTCTTGGTCTCTGACTTTGAATGTCCATTATGCAAATTTATGTATTTCTGTTACGTCTTTAGGGCGTGCACCCATAGTGAGCCTTATGTTCATGGTCAACCATACTCTAATAAAAATTAACACAATGGCGAGGGGGTGAGGATGCTGAAATGTGGGGTAGGGCGGGTATTGATCATAGTAGTACCCAACTTTTAATAATACTTAAGAACTCTTAACAAAAGTTTATGAAAGTGATACGAATATACTACTCCATAAGTATCTGGTTCACAAATCTTAAGTAACCAACTATCCAAGTCACGCTCTTCTTTTGTTGCTTATTCAACAAAGTTTAATAAGTACAAGCTTATCAGTCATTTAAAAACTGTATATTTGGGTAATTTTATCATCAAAACGTTTTACAGTACATATGAAAATTTCAGAAACATACTAATAGCAGAATAATGACAATGACCTTGTTTGAAATTAATTTCCTGGAAGTTAAAAAGTGGTTTTTATATACTGTATTATATACAGTATATAATTACACCACATTTGTTCCTGGCTTATGGAATTTGAACCCACAACTTGGTTGACTATCTCATGGTACAGCTAGGCAGTGGCGGGTCTTTTTCCAAGGAGGGTATATGCACTCAGTTTTTTATAGGGTATGCAAGTGCGAACATATACAAAGCCCTTTGACCACAGTCAAACTATAAATATCACGCATACACAAAAAGTTAACTGCATATATTTTTCTTAATGATTTAAAAGCACATAAACTAGACCAATCTATAACGTATTACACTATTATGTCATTCTAACAGCACAGTTAGGTTCAAATTATTACATGCACAATTAAGTTCAACATACATGCATGAGAGTATTACGTGAGATCATAAAAAACATGGTCATCTTAAAGAACAAATGGGTGAATCCTAACCACTCATTTTTTCATCATAATAAAAAAACTCACTTTCTCATCTTTTTCTTAAAACTCAAATATCTAGCAAACGATAAATCGTTAAACGAACAAAAATATACCATCGTGACGAGTATTTTTTTATCTTTCTATAGAGGGGCACTTCTATATACTTTTGACGAACTTTTTTTTAATATTTTTTTTTCAATCATATCTGAAAAAATCACATGTGATTTTAAAAAATCACATGTGATTGTGATACAAATCACATGTGTTTTTTTCAAACATGATTGAAAAAAAATGGGAAAAAAGATCGTCGAAAGTATCGCGACGAGTATTTTTTTTATTTTTTTATAAAGGGGCACTTCTACATACTTTCGACGATTTTTTTTCGAATTTTTTTTAGTAACGTCTGAAAAAATCACATGTGATTTAATGAAATCACATGTGATTTTTATCACAAATCACATGCGGTTTTTTCAGACGTGATTGAAAAAAAATGGGGAAAAAAATTCGTCGAAAGTATCGCGACGAGTATTTTTTTATCTTTCTATAGAGTGCACTTCTATATTCTTTCGACGAACTCTTTTTTCGAATTTTTTTTTCAATCACGTCTGAAAAAATCACATGTGATTTTTTTAGACGTTAAAAAATCACATGCGTAACGATTAACGGTTTGTGAGATTTAATTTTTAAAAAATAGGATGAAAGTAAGTTTTTTAATTAAATTAAAATAAGAATTAATATAAACCATTAGATGAAAATAAAATGGATGGACGAGATGAAACAATTTTTTTTTTAGACCATGTTCCTTATGAAACTTTTCTCTTACCTTGAAACCAAAAAATAATGCTTCGCCCCTCCTATTGCTTCTCAGTTTTTTGTTCTAGGTGTTCGTGAATGTTATGGTATTTATAAGAATGACTTACGATCTGGTGAAAATCTTTTCTAAATATACTCTCCTTTGTATCAACATGCAAGTTTCCTTTTTTTTTTATTTTATTTTATGGAAGTAATTGATAGACTGCATAAGGATTTACGATCTTCTGACTTAATAAAAAGGAATTAAGGAAATCACTTCCTTTTAAAACAACAATGCAATTTTTTCCCCTTTTTGAAGATAAGATATGTTTTAAAGGATTTTTTTTTATTTAATTAGTTGAGCAAGATGCCTTTTTTCATGGGCCTGACTTGATTTATATTCATCTGTATAACCTATATAAAACACGCTTTTGGAAAACTAATCTTGACCCAAATAATCTAGAGAATGACACGTGGAAAACAAAAATAATCAACGGCTGAAAACATATAACAAAGCCCTCCCATTAATTAACGAAAATCATTAATGTAGACACTCTTAACCGAAAATCATTAATGATTATAAATATAGGAAAGTTCGAACACATTAATGTTAATAAAATATAAAACAAAACTCTTTTGACATAAACTTGTCTTCACCATCTCATTAATTGAGTCAACGAGGTAATTACAGAAAGTTTTAACCGAAAATCATTAATTTTCAAAATTATAGGAATTTTTTTGAAAAACATTAATCTTCAAACATAAAATCGAAAATATTTTTGACCTATTCTTCAAACATCCCTTTTTTAATCATTAATGATTATAAATATAGGAAAGTTTGAACACATTAATGTTAATAAAATATAAAACAAACTCTTTTGACATAATCATGTCTTCATCATCTCATTAATTGAGTCAACGAGGTAATTACAGAAAGTCTTAACAAAAAATCATTAATGTTCAAAATTATAAGAACTTTTTTGAAAAACATTAATCTTCAAACATAAAACCGAAAATATTTTTGACCTATTCTTCAAACATCCCTCTTTTTTGTTATAATCAGTTTTAATGATAAAATCCTTTCCAAAGTTATCTACTAAATTGGAACTAACTCAAATCAATGTCAAACCCTACTGCATTGATTATAAATACCAGGCGCACACACACACAATTATACTCACCTTTGTTCATCTTCATTTCTTCTTTAAATATCTATATACACCCCCGGTAAAGATTTGAATTTTTCAATTCATGGATGTTTGAATTTTATTGTTATTTTAGTTATATCATAAACATTAATGTTTTTTTCTCTCTTTGTAGTTAAAGAAATGGAGATTAATATGACTCAGTTGTGTGACCTCGATCTTATGCTTGATGATGCCAAGATACTGGCACGTGTGATCAGTATTTGGATGTCACACCCTAAACAAAGACCTAATGAGGTGTGGAGCTTAGATGCAGTCTTGCAAGATCAGATCTGTTAGGTTAATTTGTGAAGTGTAGAACTAATTTAATATTAAGAGTTTTACAATATCATTTTGCAATGCAAGGTAATCGAGTGCAAGCCACAAATAGGAACCAGGTTATCAAGAAGTTCCAACCAATATTGGATGAAGGAGCATGTTACCGAATCAGTAACTTTGGTATCGGTGAAAATGGCAGAAACATTCCATTGTTGGACCATCGTTACAAACTTAGTTTCTTTAAGAACACGGCTCTAACAAGGGTTGGAATTTTTTATAGCAACCCACGAGGCTTTAGGTTTGAGCATTTTGGTGCTTTCACATCAAGAAAAATCTCTGAGAGAGAACTTTGTGGTGAGTTCAGACCAAGTTATCTAAATGATATGCAATACTTGGAATAACCAAAAAACAATATCAAACAACTATCAAAATACAAATGTTTCTTTAAACAAAATCTTAAAGCTCGCCGCCTAACGGGCCGGCCTTGAAGCTAGTTTAATATATTTTAGGATTTTTTTGACCAATTTAGAAAGTGTCTCACCAAAACTACAAGAATATGTAACATGTTATAGGGTATGTTTGGTAAGGAGCGGTGGCAAAGCTTTTTGGGACGGTGAGCGGTGAGCAAGAGCATTTTGATTTTTAGTGCTTGTTTGGCAAAAGGAGCGGTGAGCGTTTTGATTTTTATTAGTCGTTTGGCAAAGCAGCGGTGCTATTTTTTAGAAAGGTTAATTTTTCAATGCTTGTTTAAGAAGCTGTGGAAAAATAGGCGGTGAATTTTAACAAACACACCCCTATACTCATATTCCTCGTAAATGCTGTCAACAATGGTCCAAACCATGATGGTAAGGGATTAATTCAAGTAAAGCACAACATACATTGCAAATTTATCTTCCACGACATGGGAAGTATGAGGATCACATGTGTTTCTAATAGTTTATACATGTGCCAATATATGGCCTTTGACAAAGGCTCCTCAAACTCTTTGGGCGGATGTACATCAATGTCGTCTTTGAGCTTGTGAATCGGTTGCGCCTATTCAACGTCTAATGATATATGATTAAAAATTAAAACATAAAATATTCTAAGTAATAGCTTTATCAAGATGTGAAGAAATGTCTATAATCACTCAAGCGGATTAATCGCCTATATTCTCGGAAGACAAAGAAGATATGTCAATGACTCAATGAAATTAATAGCTTAATATTTCACATTAAAGACTTTTTAAGTGATACAATATCTAAATTATTCATTCTTCAAATTATCTATAAGCATCCACAATATTGACTGCTACTGTTGGTAATTTTAGTGTCATTAACTATATTTTAGGTAATTGCGATCTATTAGAGATCAGTGGGATTCATATCATACTCAGTTGCGAGTTAGAGAAATATGGAGTGCACACTTGTTTGAGATGATATGTTTTTACCATGACAAAAACACAGAGGTTAAAGAGTTGTGCCCCTTTGCAAGGTCAAGTGCAGGAAATGAATCTCTTTGAGAGTATAGAAAAGTCTGTTTTAGGGCATAACATCCCTTAAAGGGTCTGCAGATGAATCTATTTTGGAGTATAAAGTAGTCTGTTTTAAATTATAACGTACCTTAATAGGGTCTGAGACAGTTACCCAATTTCCTCTAAAACCCAACCAACTTGTCAGTTGCTGAACCATTGTATCTTTTGGTGTTTAACTATTTTTAACCATCAAATTAACTGTCAAGATGTTGGTTATATAATAAACAAATCTGGTCTCTTTCACATATACGTAAACACATAATTCCTCTATGTTTTTGCTTTGTTCTCTTGTGCCTACAAACAAAGTGTTCTTCTTGAATTATCCAGATATAGATTTCGTGATACCGAGGCACCAATAGGGTCGAAATACTTTATTCGAAAAGTGAACATACACGATTCAAGTAAGATATCCAAGATTATTATCACAACCTAACCCCAGTTTCTAACAAATTCATAAAGTATTATGTGATAATCATGGCTGGAGGAAGTAGAAGAAGTTTCACTTCCTTTTAACAACATTAAAGGTTGTGTATATTCTGTCTACCCCTATGTCAGAGTTGTTGGAGAAAGATACGTTGGAAGCAGTCAAACGCAAATATAAGTAGGAGAACGATTACTACATCTGCAGAGGACACATAAGCCATTTTTCCGATTACATAAACCTTTTTTAAATAACGACACGCTCTAAAAAAGTGTATGTCTTGTTTGATTTATATCAGGACATGAAATCTGCAAAGGAGTTGTGGGATTCTCTTGAATCCAAGCACTACTACATAATTGGGCAAATACTACGGAAATTTATAACGGAAAATTTCTGTAGCAAATATGTAACGGATTTGCAACATATTTGCAATGGATTAGCAATGACACAAAAACCCGTTATAAATCCGTTGCAAAATTTAAAGTAATTTCTTTTATACTTATTTTTAAATGGTATGTTGCAAACTAGTCAAGTTTTTTTGAAAATTTGTAATGGATATGCAACGGAATATAAAAATATATAAAAAAATAGACTATTATTAGCTTCCGTTTCAAAATCGTTGCAAAATTTAAAATAATTCTTATGGATTTGCAACAAAATAAAAATAATAATTTAATTACAATTTATTTTTAACAATCCATTGCAAAATCGTTAAGGATTTAGAACAAAATATTCAAAGTAAATATAAGAGAAAATATTATTTGTTTCCGCTGCAAAGTTGTTGCAAATTTTGTTATAATCGCTATGATTTTGCAACGAAACATAATCTTAAGTTAAGTTTCTACTTTTTTAAATTTTTTATTCTAATCCGCTTGTAATTTGAAAACAATTGCTACATATTTGCAATGGTAACCAATATTTTTTTCTAATTGCACTTGAATTTTTTAAATAATTTGCTATGCATTTGCAGCGGAATTATAAAGTTTAATCGTTTCTAACTATTCAGTGTCAATCCTTATAGTATTGTATTATATTGTAGTGAGTTATATTGGTTTTTTATGTGTTGGAATAAGTTTGTATTATGCATGTTGTTCCTTTTACTTGGTTACAATAATTAACTAAGTTAAGCTAACCAAGTTTCATGACTTAACAATGTAATGAAAAGATAAATAACAAGATATAAAACGTAAAAGAAAATATACAAGTATTTTTCAACGTGTAAATTCTTAGTATAAGTGAATTAAAGAATTTACTATAGTTTACTTGCGGAATAGTAAACCAAGTTGAATGACAATATCTGTGATATCCTCTCTTGTAACACCCCCAAAATAAGATAGCAGCGGAAGGTAACCAGCGGTACTACTTCATAGCACATAGTACAAGTTATAGAAAACGACCTCTAAATGAGACGTTTTGAAAAGTTCACATTCGATTTAATAATAACATCAGAGTACAAAATAACACATGTCCCAAAGTTTAAAACATAGCATAACGTTTTCAAAAGAAAAGTTGATCGAATGTGAAAAACATGCAGTCTTCAAAAGATATCCTTGCGACTCCCATCCAAGAAACTTATACCTTAAGGACCTGAGATAAAACATGCTAAAAACGGTCAACAATAATGTTGAGTGAAATTCATAGGTTTTATAAGTAAAGCAATGAACCACAAGATTTCAAAAATAGTAGACTAATAAAACACATTCATAAGTCAAAAACAGTTATTATCGCCCTAAGCTCATGACACCAAACCTCAACAAGTTATGCAAATCCTACCCGGATTTGTGCCCCGAGACTGGATGTTCTGCCAAACATCCCAAATATCTCAAATGTTAAATGCGTCTGTTTGACGTGGCACTAGTTGTTACATACCCGGACGGGGATTGTCAGTCCCAATAGATCTATTCACAACACTCGCGTTTACTCTCCTAAAGCAATTAACGGCTCATGATTTCAGAGGACTTAAATGGAAGTAGTGGTACTTAGACAATAATATTCAGGCATATCATACAGTTTTAGTACTTGCGTCCAAACGTAAAAATAACATGTATCTCCCCCGTGGAGTTTGTAAAACAATTAATAAGAAAAGGGGCTATGAACACACTTTTTAGCGATATGATAAAAGTTAACGGAATACACGTCGGATATATCGAGATAATCCTAGGTGCAACTTAAAAGTAACATCGCGACTTAGAATATATAAAAATATATTACTCAACAATTATAAGTAAGTTTTATAAAAATATTTTTATAAAATGTTTGGCATTGTACCCTAGTGTTTTAGTTTTTACATAATATAATTGGGCCCAAAAATAAAATATCCAACTTAATAATTATAAACCCATAACAAATATTTATATTATTATGCATAAGCCCATTTACATGTATCCATCTTAATTTTTATAAGTCCAAAACAAGTAGGCTGTCCCAAAATTCTAATTTCATCCAACTTCTCGGGCTTATAATTCTTAATCCGTAAATGATCTTGGTTCGGTTTTTACTCCCACGGGAAGGTAAATGAGTCTATTTTACAGATTTGTGGGCCCCACAGCTTCAAAAATTTTGTAACCCATGTGAAATTACCATTTTACCCTTAGTTACCAAAGCTGATTTTTCTCAGACTTTTACCGTGTCGGGAAAACGGACGTATCTCTCAAACCGTACATCCGTTGAGGCCGATTCAAGCGACAATATTTAAATTAAACTATTATCTACAAGTTATAGTTTTACGAAAATGGGTGTTTCTATACAAAATTTTTTACTTGTAATTAAATGAAAATTTGTGTTCGGCTTCCGACCACTTTCCTCGTTTATGTCATAAACAATTCATCGGGTATCAATACGCTTTGATTCGCCCGACCAAACGAAGCTAAGACACATACCTAGGTCTCTATATTTTTTCCAAAACCTCATAGGTCACCAACAATTCGAAAATCCCTCCTCAACCTACTGATCTAAAACAGTCTTGAATTTAGTGTTGTAAGTCCATCAATATCAAGTTTCTAGCCCAATATTTTTATGTACAATGCCATATTTTTTTACAAATACATATTAAAGAGTATAAAAACATTATAACCACAGAAAATACTTCAAAGTAGTATACTTTTACAAGGAGAAATTATAGAGAAATAATATTGTTACAAAGAGATGAAAATGATGATGAATGATAACGATGAACAACAATCTTGCTCTATAAAATTTGACCCAAAACAAAACTAATCCAACCAAATACTTGAATAACCCTTGAAAGAACTCCTACAATCCTCCTACTTCAGCCCTTTAATCCCAAGAATGATGGAAATGAAGAAACAAAGTCAACAATCAAACCCAATACTTCAAAATAACCAAGCAACAAGAATACCTTTCTTTCACCACAACAATGCAACCCTTACTTGATCTATATCTTGGCACTTAACCCTTAAATAAATCATGAAAATCAGCCCCCAAACACAAGAGAATGATGATGTTGATGAGGTTACAACAAAGGAACAATAACTAGTACATGATGCTTTCAATCTTGGGATAATATTTAGCTAGAAAATTTTGTATGGATTGGTGTTGGTGGTGCAATGGTGGTCGGCCAAAACAAAGGAGAAAAGGGAGAGGGAAAACTTGGAAAAACACCTAGTGAAAATGGAGATGTGATCAAAAATGAAGAGATGCATGCAAGGTAATGATGGGTGTATACAAAAACCAACTTTGTGGTGTTAATGTGTGTGTTCCTAAGGGTGGCCGGCCCTCCTTGGGTTTTATTTGAATTTTTTTGGAGTTGTATTATTAATTTTGTGTATAAAGTGTAGTGATTAAAATAAAAGGTATAAGCTTAAATGTATAAACGTAAAGTATAACAAGAGTTTAGGCGGAACCACGAAGTGAAAATGAAAATAATAAAAATAGAATTATACGTTTGGAATACTTTTGAAAAATAATGAATTACGTAGGACACGTAGACGGATATTAAATTTAAAGACGGGCTCACGATTAATAAACGTTTACTAGGAACGCGAGATAACTTAACTGATAAATCATAAAAAGTAAAATTTTACTCCAGAGTAAAATAAATAATAAAAGTATGGATTAAAGTAATGACCTGAAATTTACGAAGTATTACAGTCACCCCTCGTTAAGGGAAATCTGGTCCCCAGAGTTCAACTGGTGACATCAGTTGGCGAGGTGTGTGAGAAGAGATGAGGGTACTTGCTTTTGAATTGGTCTTCTCGCTCCCATGTTAATTCTGCTCCTCCCTTATAATTTCAACGAACCTTAACTATTAGAATCCTTCTTCATTTTAGCTTTTCTACATCATGATCCACGATCTCAACAGGCTCTTCTACAAAGTGTAATTTGTCGCTTATCTTGATTTCCTCCAATGACACTTGTAGGCTTGCATCTGTTAAGCACTTCTTGAGGTTTGACATGTGAAACGTATCGTGAATGCCGCTTAACTCTTGAGGTAGTCTCAGACGATAGGCTAAAGGGCCGACTCGCTCAACAATTTTGAATGGTCCCACATACCTTGGTGCCAGCTTTCTTTTGCTACTGAAACATACCACTCCTTTCCACGGCAATACCTTGAGTAAGACACGATCGCCGACAATGAACTCAAGGGGTTTACGTCGCTTATCGGCGTAGCTTTTCTAACGATCTCTTATTGTCTTAATCCTTTCCTTTATTTGGGTTATCTTTTCAGTTGTCTCTTGTATAATTTATGGACCAATCAAGTGACTTTCACCAACTTCTGCCCAAATAACGGGTGATCTACACTTTCGTTCATACAGTGCTTCAAACAGCGCACACTTAATGCTTGAATGATAACTATTGTTATAGGAGAACTCAACTAAGGGAAGATGATTATCCCAACTGCCTTCAAAGTCGATGACACATGCCCTGAGCATATCCTTCAGGGATTGGATAGTACGCTCACTCTGTCTATCTATTTGAGGATGGCAATCCGTACTCATATCTAACTTTGTTTATATAAATTCTTGCTAACTTCTCCATCTTGTAATCTTCGTGAATAGGTAAGAAATGAACAGACTTGGTTAATCTGTCTACAATAACCCAAATCGTATCATAACCACTACTGCTTTTGGGTAGTTTCGTGACCAAATCCATGGTTATCTTCTCCCATTTCCACTTAGGGATTTCTAGTTGTTGAAGTAATCCAGAGGGCTTCTGATGTTTGGCTTTAATCTTTGAACATGTCAGACATTTGCTAACGTACATTGCAATGTCCTTTTTCATTCCCGGCCACCAATATAAATCCCTTAAGTCATAGTATATCTTATCTGCACCCGGATGTACATAATACTTTGAGGTGTGGGCTTCGTCCATAATCAGAGTTCTTACATTGCCGGACAATGAAATCCAGATCTGATCCATAAAGTATAATCCAACGTCATCCTTTCTTTCGAACTGCGCATCCAACCCTCTCAGCATTTTTGTTGGAGCTTTGAGGTCCTTGGAAGCTTCGCTCTGTGCTTCCAAGATTTTGTCTTGATTGCAGAATAGATTGTCATGCTCATAGCATGCACTCGTCTTGGTTTGATTCTTTCCTTTCTACTCAACGCATCCGCCACTACATTCTCTTTGCCGGGATGGTAACGAATCTCACAGTCATAGTTGCTAAAAAGTTTAATCTATTGCCTCTGGCGCATATTCAACTCCTTTTGATCGAAAATGTACTGAAGACTTCTATGATCAGTGTAGATAACACTCTTTGTCCCGTACAAGTAATGTCTCTAGATTTTAAAAGCGAAAACTACCGCGCCCAACTCCAAGTCATGGGTGGTATAATTCTTCTCGTGTACTTTAAGTTGCCTAGACGCATACGTGAATGATATCTAATAACATACAAGGGTAGGGAAAGAGAGGTTGTTTTAGAGAGAGAGTGGTTGGATGAACATTTTAGAGAGAGAAAGTAAACATAGAAAGAAAATGCATTAAGTGTGTAAAAATAATAAACAACCAACACCCTCTCCAAGGCATGGAGAGGGTATTTATAAAACCCATTGGCCGGCCTATGGTTAGCTTGTGGGCTTTCCATGGGCCTTTTGGCCCGATTAGATTACTATCATTACATTGGACTAACTACAGGCTTTGACTAACTATTATTGGAAGTGACCGATACTTTTTATGTTTCTAACAATACGCAATCACCTTGCCCCTCTGCATCAACACACACCCGAAGCCTTGGTTTGACGCATCACAGTAAACCACAAAGTCATCAGCTCTATTGGGGAGTGCTAACACAGGATCATTGCACAGCTTGTCTTTTAGTACGCAGAAAGCTTCCTCTTGCTTATCACCCCACTCACACTTCTTATTCTTTTGAGTTAACAGAGTAAGAGGTTTGGCGATCTTGGAAAAATTCTCGATGAATCTCCGATAGTATCTCGCCAATCCTAAAAACAAACGAATTTCTGTTGGTGGCTCGGGAGTCTTCTAATTCTTCACTGACTCAATCTTGCTAGGGTCCACATGGATGCCATCGTTGTTAACCACGTGCCCTAGGAATTGTACCTCCTGTAGCCAAAATTCACATTTTGAAAATTTTGCGTACAACTTTTCCTTCCCGAGCAACTCTAGGATCATCTTCAGGTGGAGTTCGTGTTCTTCCTTCGACTTTGAGTAGATCAGGATATCATCGATAAACACAATGAAAAACTTGTCCATGTAGGGTTTGTAGACGCGGTTCATTAGGTCCATGAAAATGGCTGGCGCATTCGTCAATCCAAAAGGCATAACCATGAACTCGAAATGTCCATATCGAGTCCTAAATGCGGTTTTTGGAATGTACGCCTCATGTACCCTTAACTGATGGTAACCCGAGCGAAGGTCTATCTTAGAGAAATAGCACGCACCTTGCAGTTGGTCAAATAAGTCATCAATTCTAGGGAGAGGATCACGATTCTTTATGGTCTCAACTCTCGGTAATCTATGCACATCCTCATAGCACCATCCTTCTTCTTAACAAACAACACAGGTGATCCCCATGGGGAATGACTAGGTCAAATAAAACCCTTGTCTTGGAGTTCTTTGATTAGCTAATTCTTGCATTTCGGAAGGTGCCAATCGATATGGCGATCTTGCCACTGGCATTGCTCCAGGAATTAGGTTAATGCGGAATTCTACTTCACGCGCAGGGGGTAAACCCGATAGGTCATCCAGAAATACTTTAGGAAAATTACGGACAATAGGAATGTCTTTGAGCTTTTTTTTCGTTGGTCTTCACACACGAAAGGTGTTTCGGGTCTTTTTCTGGTCGTTCGCCATGAACTTAAAGTATTTCACCATTAGGTAACAGGATACGAATTATCTTTTCGTAACAAATGATTTCTGCCCTAAGGTTTGATAATCAATCAATTCCTACTATAACATCAAAACTTCCTAATTCGGTCGATAGCAAGTCTATTTTAAACAAATGATTTAACAGATTCAAAGTGCAACCACGCAGGACGGTGTTAGTACTCACAACTCTTCCATCCGCTAATTCTACCTCATAACTAGTGTCTATTGCAGAAGGAGTAATATCAATGAAGGTAGTAAAAGCAGTAGACACAAAACTTTTATCAGCGCCCGAGTCAAATAAAATACAAGCATAATGATCGTTGAGTAGGAACGTACCCGTGACCACGTTCGCGTTTTGATGAGGTTCTTCGGGTCCTCATCACGCATGCTCTTCCACGAGCGCCCTCTGTTGGTTGATCTTTCCTTTTGGGACATTTATTCTGGTAGTGACCCTTTTCCCCGCACCTAAAGCATGTCACAGTCTGTTGTGTGTTGCTACCTGTCGCGGGAGTCTTAACTCTACAGTCCCTTTCCTGATGACCCGCTCTTTGACATTTTCTGCACTTAGGAGGGCACTGGCCGTTATGATGCAAATTACATCGATTTCATAGTGGTAGATTCCCAAGATAACATTTTCCCTCGGCTGGGATAGCAACATAGGCTTTGGTAACTTCCTGCCTTTGATTTTGCTGGTGGTGATGAGTGTTGTTACGATTGTTGTTATTGTTGTTTCCACCACTCTAGGGATTTTCCCATTTTCTCTTATTGGCTTCACCACCTCTTGCAGCTTTGAATCGTACCGCTTGATCCATTAAACTGTGAGACATACGAATGGCTTCGTGTGTGGTAGCAGGTTTTGATGATGTCACATTTCCTTGAATTTTCTTCGGAAGCCCCAAAACATACCTTTCAATCTTTTTATATTCTAGAGTAACCATCGATGGGAACAATGCGGCTAATTCGTGAAAACGCTTTGTATACCCTTCAATATCATCACCCTTCACTGTTAAACCCAGAGTTCTTGCTCCATTCTTTGCAGCTCATTTCTTAGACAATATTCATCAGTCATCATTTGTCTAAATTTAGTCCAAGGGATTTGATTGACAACATCGATCCCCAAAGAATGAACATAACCATTCCACCATGTTAATGCTCGACCTTGCAACATGCACGCTCCATACTTAACCTTATCTTCATCAATACATTTGCTAATTTGAAAAACTGATTCTAGCTTTTCGATCCATCTACTTAGTCCAACAGCACCTTCTGTACCGCTGAAAATAAGAGGATTGTAGCCCAAGAAAGTTTTATAAGTACACCCATGAGTTTCAGGTGCTATACCTCCTCCAGCATTTCCTGCTCCAGCTCCTACTAGGTTGACTCGATTTCTCTCATACTCGGCAATAACTTCAGCTACCCGATTAGTCACGAGTCTTTCAACAGCACTTCGTCTCAATCGTCTGGGTGGCATAGTTCTATCAAAAACACAAATACAAAATCCAATAAGAACTCATATAAAATCTAAGATTGAGATACATAATAATAATAAAATAAATGAGATAGAATGTGAATATAAACAACCATGACAATAAATGATACTTCATAAAGTAACATAATTTTCATTACAACATAAGATAAGTTTTACATAAGCTGCGTTGTTTTACAAAATGTGCTAAGACTAGAACAACTGGCAGCATAACGCCAACTAACTAAGACTCTCAGTTTAATGGCAATACAAAAGCCCTAAACTAGAAAACTTAAAAGCTAATCTACTGGGGGCCATCAGGTGGTCCCTATGGCTCTGAGTGCTGAGCATCTTCATAAACTACTAAGACATCAATGCTCTCACTAGGGCATGCCTCCACGCCCCCTCCCTATAATCTCAAACAAAAACCCAGATACCCAAACATGCATCCTAAATAACTCTCTCTCGACCCTATCTCGATCGATAGTTGCCAAGGTATCTCTAACCTCGACTGCATCCAATTATCTCCTCAATCTCTGAATCTCCTCTCTATCACTCGCTTTGTCCTGCTAAGCCTGTAACTGTTTAGCCTCAACAGTCTCTGCACAAGCCTGCAGTGCTAAGACATCATCGCTAGTCTTAGTAGCATCCTGCTCAATGAAAGCCAAGTCAACATTGAAGGCATCCATGCTCCTCCGAATCCTATCGACCTCAGTCCTAGTAGTAGCAATCTTAGTCTGACAGGTCCTCATACCTCGCTTTAAAGTCCACTCACTACCATACAATCTCTTAGTGTCCTCCCTTAATCTCATGACCTCATGACCCAAGAGGTGCGATGGGGGCGAAGGTACTAATGATGGTCCCCCGACCTCAAATGTGCTATCAGGAGGTGGCACCTAAAGTGTCCTGTTAGAAGTAACAGGAGTTGTGAATTCATAATCTGATGAAGACTCTGATAGTGGTGGTGGTGAAATAGGTGGTGACCTAGGAGGTGAAGCGACATGATGATGTGTCATTTTATATACTTTTTCGGGGCTATTTAACCCCCTAAATCATGCAAATATGCCCAGATTATGTGCTTAATCTTTTGTTTTCAGGTTTTTAGCACTTAGATGACATTTAGAGGAAATACGCGTGACTTAGGCTCATTTAGAGAAGAAACAGACAAGATTACGACTCTACACCAAAAATCATGAAGAATTCTGCATATAGAGTGTGGAGACGGTGTCGCCATTATAGAGCGACAGCGTCAGGATCTTCATCATAATGGTGTCAGAGATCCAGCGACGACGTCAAGAAGTGGCCGACTTAAAGAGGATTTAGAATCATCTACGTGATGACATCACGACTTCAAAGCGACGTCGTCGCATCGTTTTTACTATATATACAAAACTGATTTTAGGGTTTTAAGTGTGTAACTTTGTATAACTTTTAGAAAATAAACCCTAGTCATTCTAGTAGCTTTTTAGGTCATGTTTAGGGCCTCAAAACCCTATTGTAACTACCTTCAATCCATGTTTTAATCAAGTAAGATTATTTATCATTAATCATTCAATATGTCTATGTGTTGTGTGATTGATTTATGTTCTTGCTTTCTTTATAACATGCAAGGCTAAACCCTCATTTGTATTTACTTATGATTGCATGAAACTTAGGTTATAGATCCTTTTGATGTTGCTTTTTGTTGATGGATGTGCGCGTTAGGCTCTAGAAAACTAGCCATAAGATATTAAATTGGCATAGACGTCTAAGGAAACACGAGTGTGTAGAAAGGATACCATCGGTAACAGTCTTCATACTACCTTACCCCTAATATGGTTGACCCCTCTTAAAATATTTCACATGCATTTAATATACTCGTAGGGGCCTTGTAATAGTCTTCATACTACCTTAATTGTGTGTTGCCTTAACGGAATATTAAATAGACGACGGGTTCGTGTAATTTGTTCATGACTTAGGAAATACTTACACAGATCATCACAAATATGACAAAGCAACAAATTTAGGAGAAGCAATCTGAGGAGTAGTGCATGATTAGGTAAATACATCTTTTTATCATAAAGTTATCACCATTAGTATAGATTATATTTAGTTTAAATATTAGTTAATAAAACCAACCTCTCAAACCATGATATTTACATGCTTTCTTAGAAATATAAAAACACAAAAAAAATCTTCTCACAACCCCTTAGAATTCTATTAGATCGTGTTCGATCCTTCCCAGCCTATTCCCATAGAGAACGATAACAACCCTTGAGTCTTGCCTATACTACACTACAATGGTTAGGTACACTGTCTTGGGGATTGTAAATCTTCCTGTGAAGTCTTCACAACCTCCACATTAAGTTTTTAGTGACGTTGCTGAAGAAATAGTTAGGTTTTGATCATTGTTTAACTTAGTTCTACTCGCTTGATTCCTATCAAGTGAGAACTTTAATTCCAGTACATTAGCCTTCTTGTAGTCTATCTTTTCTTTGTGTTATTTATTTCGTAATCCATTCTCGTCAACCACCATTGGAGACGTGAATCCTATCCATACTCTACTAGATTACTCCAAACCTAACCATTAAGGCTATAGGGACACCATTGAGCTCCCTGAAGGGAACAATGTGGTACCTCTTCGATCCGACACCCTCCGGTTGGTGCAAAACAGATGCTCATTCCACGGAATTTGGTCTGAGGATCCAAACCAACACCTTAAGGATTTTCTTAAACTAGTGGACTCACTTGACCTTAATGGTGACAATAGGGAAAGAACGCGCCTGTGTTTATTTTAATTTTTCCTTCGTGATCAAGCTAGTAATTAGCTTGAACGTCTTCTAGCAAGATCCATCACCACATGGGAGGATCTTACTACTCGTTTCCTTGCTTAATTATTTCCACCGAGAAGGACTGTAAAACTTCATAACGACATCCTTATGTTTCAACAACATCAAGGAGAATCTCTTTCTGAAGCATGGACTCGTTTCAAGGACTTACTCCAAAAAGTCCCCCATCATGGCATTGATCGTTGGCTTTTAATTTAAATACTTTATGATCATGTCTCCTTTCATCTTAAGTGTGAGATTGACCGTGCCACCGGCGGCAAACTCCGCTATAAAAACACCGACGAATCCTGAGAAATCATTGAGAACCTCGCTCTCTATGACCATGAGAGATGGGATGATTTAAAAGACTTCGTTAAACCGGACAAGTCTATTTCTACACCTCAAAGCACCTCGAAAACACCTGACCGAAGACTTCTTGAGCTTGAAGACCATATCAATTTCTTACTAAAGGGGTCATGACCGACACCTAGACCTAGCTCAACGTAAGTCCTCTAAGCATATGCTGAAGCGGTTTATTCAAACCCCACCTGCAAAACCAAAATGAGCCACCGAAGTAGAGCCCTTTCACTTTTTATGAACGTGTCGATCCAAACCCTTAGCCACAAGCGTTAGAAACAACTTTCAAGGCTTGAGTACGAGACTACATGGCAGCACACGCCAAAAGAATGGAGAGGTTAGAAAACACTATCTTCAAACATCGTGAAGTGATCAATGACAGAATGACAGAAATGTTCAGACTTCTTAAGGAACTCTCAGCCAGTCGAACTCTGGAAAATGTATTAATTAGAGAAGAGGCTAGGTACCCCATTACTAAGAACGTAAATTCCATTTTCGTCATCCGAGAAGAGGAGGAAAAAGACGTAGTAAACAATAAGGCAATCATTGAAAGCATAGTAGAACCTAGTAAATCTGAGGAAGAAGAGCCTCCTAAAAAAGCTTATGTGACGAACGGAGTTAAAAGAAGGGTGGATAATAAACCAACCAAAAGTGTAAGAGAGAACGTCACGAAGAACAAAAAGGAAGAAGCGGCAGGAGCCTCCAGTTCCCATACTATATGATATTACCTGAAACATAGAATCAATGAAAAATTAATCGAAGGGCTTATGGACAATCAAAAGTTCAATGACTCCCTGTTAGGAGCCCGAGCAAGAAAAATAAAAGGGAAAACCTATAATTTGTCACCTAGGGGGCCTGTTTATGAAGCAATCCTCAAGAAAAAGATAACAAAGAAGGAAGACACTGGAGGAAATTTTGAAATACCATGTAACATAGGAGGATTAAAACACACAAATGCCTTAGTTGACCAAAGATCTAATGTGAACACCATGCCCTTTTCCACCTACAGTAAGGTAACCAATATAAGGCCTGCAGAAACCGACATTAGGCTTTCCCTGGCTAGTCATTCATATATCTATCCCTTAGGAATAGCCAAAGATGTATTAGTGGATGTTGCTGGTTATGTGTACCCCATGGACTCCGTGATCTTAGATATAAAGGAAGACGAAAAAAGGACCTTCATCTTTGGAACACCATTCCTGACAACGGCTAAGGTCGTGATTAAGTTCGATAAGGGCACAACAACTTTAAGGTCTGGAAAGAGTAAGATAAGTTTTCATAGGATACCTGAATTCCTCTATAAGATCGAGAAAGGGATTAAGAATCATATAGATCCTATAGCCCCAGCTATGACTGTAAATAGGCTAGTCTTGAAATGGGAGGAAAAGATAAAACTTCACCAAGAAAAGGAGATGAAGTTCGACCAATGGAGGAGCAAAAACTTCAGAAATAAGCATCCCGCTCTTGTCAAAATAGAAAATAAAATGGATGATGAAGGAGAAGTTACGTAAGGACATGTGACTTCAAGTCTAGCTACAAGACTCATAAATAAAGAAAAGCGCTTTTTGGGAGGCAACCCAATATTTACTTTCCCGCATTTAGGAGGTATCATGTGTTTTATTCTTTATTGTTTGTTTTATAATGTTTGAATCATTTTGTAATCATGCTTTGTTTGTTTGTAACTTTGTCTTATCTACAATCAAAGGTATTTTGCATAAAATAATTGTACGGGGACATATCCGATTTTTAAGAACCAATTCAAACATTTAAAATAAATTGTTTGGATTAATTAGCGTCAGTTTTGAGTCATATGATTGTAATGATTTATTCCAGGTTTTTATGTAGTGTTTTCTACATATATAACTAATAAAATTGCGTGTAGGAAATTTCTCATTAAAAACGAAGAGGAAATCTTCACAGTGCGTGGAGACGGCGTAGGGATTAAACCCGACGGCGTAACATCTCCAGCAATGTGAAGATTCGAAATTTTTCAAGTATTTTTGAAAAATAAAATGTTCAATATTTAAAATTTGTAATTTTGTTGTAAACCTCCAGAAACCTATGATTATATCATCGCTTTCATCCTATCTTTACTGCTTTCATAGAGTCAAACCCTAAACTCTCGTTGTATATATCTATCCTATCGATTTTACGCTTGGTGTAGTTGTCTTTGTCTTTGATTTACAGGTTATATTTGACGAGAAGAAGCTTGGATGTTCTTAGAAAGTTTCATTGGACGAATCTTGGAGGACGATTTAACCAGTTATCGCATGTTTCTTTTTCATTATTGAGCAAACCAGGAGAGTACTAGTTTCTTTCACTTGTTTTCTTGTCCGTTTATTCATTTTTATAGGTACTTTTAAGAACATTAGGGACAATGTTGTCACACCCCCAGACGGGTCCTGGACGGAATACGTGTCCGAGGGCATGACGTCATAACAATCCAAACACAAAGTAATAAAGAATGACCACTAATCATGGACGTTTGAAAAATAGCTGTACTCGTTGCATAAAGAAAATTAATTTAAGTTTTACAACCGGTCATAAGAGAGTTAAATGTAGCGAAATCATAACAAAGTTTAATAATGACAACGAGTATATAAATAGATAAGTCTTGAAATTGGAGAAGTCACATAGCACATAGACTCTAGTTAGCATCAAGAATCAAGCCAAGCTAAGCACCTGAGAAAACATGTTTAAAATGTCAACATAATGTTGGTGAATTCATAGGTTTAAGTTAATACAAGAGTGGACCACAAGATTTCAAAACGTATGCGACTACTATAACAGATACAACATCACCTAAAAAGTATTTACTGTTACGCTAAGTTCATGACACCGATGCTAATAAAGTAGGGCATATCATATCATGCCACATAGTATTCCTACCCTTAACTGGTGTCCCAAACCAAAGACCACCACAACGCACATCGACATGACATATATATGTTTGTTCTTCGTTAAGTGGAACCAAAGCAGATAGGTATAATTCATCCCAATAGATCTATCTAGGCATTTACGCTCACTTAACCAATCCAATCGGCCATAGGTAACTAACGGTTCATGATAGTTTGGGCAATAGTGGTTTGTAAGAAACTTAAGCAACACATAAACATGTAAAACTCACGTTAAGAACTTGTGTCCATTTTTAAAAGCAAACAATGTTTCTCACCCCAAAGTATAAAGCATTTTAAAATAGGTAAAACGTGGGGCTATGAACTCACCTTAAGCAAGTGGTGAATCGATAATCAACGAGGAAGAAATAAAGCCGAAAGGTCCTACACGCGACTTAAATAAATGACGCGTTTTAGGTAAACAAAAGATAACCGAAACTTGTACGACACACTTTCAAGAGAAAAGACATCTATATGTGTTTGTGCTTTAGTTTGTTTAATAAAGTATGACTAATTAAAATTATAGAGTTTTTTGTCAAGTCTTGGCGTTTATCCAAAAATTACAACTTTTAGAAAGTTTCTATTTTAGGAAAGTTTTTAGTTTCAAGACGTTAATACCGTCCCCTATATTTGTTAAGTTTCCATACAATCAAATGCGCTAACTAACCAATCGCTTATCTTCCAATTTCGATCCGCTAAATTTTACAAAACTTACTATTTTTAGTAACTTTATCGCTTTTCCTAAAATACGTTAATGACGTCTTCAAATGATGCTAATCTATATATATGTGTTACTATATGTTTCGCTTGTGTTTAGAAAGTCCAAAAATATCCGAAAGTGTCCGAATACCCTTTTTACTATTCACATCAGCACACTATTCATTGGGTTTTGCAAAAAAAATTTCAAGTTTCATTTGGTTATAACTTGGCCGTTTTAAGTCCGATTTTAAAGTGTGATATGTGAAAACATTTTTAGGTCGCTCAAAACCTCAAAACATTTTTAGGTCGCTCTTCAAAAACTACTTTTACGCATAATAAAAACATTTTTAGGTCGCTCAAAACCTCAAAACAAATTTGGGACAGTAAGCTCTTTTTGTCATAAACGCAACCAAAATCCACCCAAACTTCACAATAGTGCCTAGTCTAGTCTAAACTCCGTTCACAACTAATCCACCATAAAACCACACCCTAATCTAACCTAATCCCTTCATTTCTATTGTTGCAACACTCATCAACTCTCATCTAGCCAAGAATATAATATTTGACTTAGGAAACTAAAGTAGTATCATTATTCATGAAATCTTATCTTTAAAATATTTCAAAATTTAAAACACAACATATTGATGTATGGATCTTGAACATATAAAGAAAAATATAAGTAAATCACAAAAAAGTAGTCAGGGTTTGCTTACAAAAGATGATGAACAAGATAGAACACAAGAGATCTTGAAAGAAAAATAGTAGATCTTGAAGACCCAAGTATAATTTCAAAACCCTAACTCTTGAATATTGAGAAACCTTTGAAAATCAATGAACCTACACTTATATCTACCTTAGAAACTCTTGGAAATGATCTTGGATTACTTGAATTGTGAGTAGGATAAAAGAAAATGAAACCCTAGTTGGGTTGTAGGATCGTTATTCCTTAATGAAACACTGATATACTGTCAACTATGCGGAATCTAGTTGGCAGTACTTATGAAGA
>BQNB010052943.1:0-30335 GCA_026074375.1 Tanacetum coccineum | reverse complement strand
AAAATATAAAAATGCCCAAATTTTACTGTTTATATAAAAAGTAATTAAACTAATTAAATCTAAACCTAATTTAAATTAAATAAACTAACTAAAGTTAACTTTGGGGACTAACAGTGAAAAGGACACAAGGACAAACGGGGTAACAGGCTAACTAACCACAGGGACTAACAGAGGTAACTACAAAAGAAGAAATTACACAAATGGTCCCTGAAGGAGAACCCGATTACAAATTAAGTCCTAACAGCTTATTATGCAAAAGTCAAAGAAGCAAAGTTATTAAGGGGCTTGAGGGGAGTATTTTTCATAAAAGGTGCATAAGCTCAAGTGAGCTTAATAAGCCAGAAATGTAGCTTAATGGGGCTGCAGAACTTAATAAGCTTATGAGCTTATTTTACTTTCTTATTGGGATATAAGCTAATAAAATAAGCTAAACTATGGGGGACAGATAAATAGGGATAGGGGAGTCCTAAAATAAGCTAAGTTATCTAGAATAAGCCCTAAATAAGCTAGAAATGAAATAAGCTTATGAGACAGTTTTAGAAAGAAAACAGAAAAAGTGCTACTTTAAACCTAAGATAAACCATGCTAGAAAAGGAATTAAGCTGAGCTACTTTGGGGGCTTAAAGGGCTACTTATATGCTACACTAAAAAGCAAAAACATCCTAAGGCTTAATACAAAATAAGCTATAAAAAGGGTGCTGAAAATTGGTTTCAGCACCAGGGGAGGTGCAAGGCAGTGGCTAGGGGCTTTTTGGGCTTATGAAAATAAGCTCTTAAGAGCTTATTGGCCAAAACCAAATACAAACAGATTAAAAGGGCATGTAATCAAGCTTATTTCCAAAATTTGATCCCTTAGAGTTAAGAAAAGGCTGCTGATTTTTTTGGCTAAAAGATGAGGGTTCTTAAAAAGTTTGCAAAGCCAAGTTTTGACTTATACTTGGTCAGGCCAAAGGGACAGCACAAGGGGTTGGGTTTGTGGGCTAGAAACAACAACAAAGAGCACACAATGGTGTGCTTAAGCTGCTTATGCAGCTTGAGTGGTTTAGCTAGATTTGGCTTATCCAAATTTTGACAGAAAACAAAAAGCACTTAAAAATTGATTTTAAAACTAAAATTGGTAATTAAAATGGCTTAATGAAGCCTACACACTCAGCCAAAGTTGGCTGAGTGAGCTTGACCCATGCAAAACCCATTATGACCCATTTTGGGTCTAAACCAAACACCCCCTTAATTTATAAAAAACGATTTTTTACTGATTTTTAGTTAAGGGAAAGCTGAGAAGGGTGTTTATAAGCAATATTTAATCATCTTGACACACTCTTATACAAGTTTAACAAGATTAAACAACTTAATCTATATTTCAAATTTTGACAAATGTAATTTCACAAGAACTCTTAATTTTTATTAAAACTGCAGAATATTACAACAAAAGGCTTTTAAAATAAACTGAGTATAGCAATGTAAAGCAAACTTAATTAAAATTATACTACAAAAGTAAAAACAAGGTGTGTTTCTTCGGCTTGCTTTTCTTTTCTTTTATAGAAGTCCCCAAGAGGCTTTTATGGCTTTTTATTATAGCCCATAGGTACCCCTTTAAGTTTCCAAAATTTAGAAGCTTAATTCTCTTATTTACTTAGCTTAATAATAGCTTAAAGTTGCCATTTTTCTGTCTTTTATAAACTGTTTAGCATAGCTTAATATTAGTTCAGCTTATTTTAGGGCTTATTTTAGGTATCTATAGCTTAATTAGGATTCCCTTAGCCTTATTATCTGTTTCCCTTAGTTTCTAGCTTATTGTGCAACTTAAAGCTCAAGGAAAAAGCCAATAAGCTCTTTGAGCTTTTTAAGTTTCTGTCAGCCCATAAGCTCACTTTTCTGGCTTATTGTGAGCCTTTCAGCACTTGCCCCTTTTAAAGAAAATGATAAGCTCAAGCCCCTTTACAACTTTGCTTCTTTGAGATTTTCCCGGTAAGGAACCATGATAAATAAATTCAGGAGCATGAATATCGCCGAATATAACACGACGGGAATGACAGGGTAATTTGCAAAACTGGTCCCTCTAGTTTTATAACAAAAGAATAAAAGAGGGTTTTGGAAAATTGCAAAAATGGTCCCTGCTGTTTTATTAATAAAAGAAATGCCATTTGGCAGTTTTAGTCCTTCCCTTTATTTTACCATTTTTCTTTTATAAAAAACTTTTTAAATGACAAACTTAGCCCCTAAAGTTTTATAAAAAAGGATTTTGGGCTTGGGTTTTGTTGTTGGGCTTTGGGCTTGTAATGGGCTTTTTTGGCTTGTATTGGGCCATTGAGTGTGTCCCTGGCCCAATAAGGTTTAGAGAGGCTTGGTTATTTGGCCTTCTTCAAGCCCAATAAGGTTATGAAGTGGGTTTTGTGGTGTACAATGTCTGAGATTTGTTGTAACTGGGCTAGGATTGGGCCTCACAGTCCCATCACAGTCTTTGTCAATAATTGCACACAAAAATGGCTGTTGGTAATTGATTGAGGGCCCATTTGGTCTTCAACATCCCTTCATAATTATACTATTGGGCTTTCTCCCCGCCCATCAATGGTTAAGATTGCAGTCAATATTATTCTTCAGTTCCGGCTCCGGTTTGAACTTGCTGATTCTTTAGTATTACTCTGACTTGACATTTTTGGACTTGGCCTTGATTTTTTGCACAGTCTTTTCCAATTCCATGCTCAGCTTTTGTCATTTTGGCTTGGTTTTCTCTGTCTTTTTAGTTGATATCCACTTCCTGCATCAATACAAAATGCAAAACAAACCTATATTTGAGCAGTTTTTTGTCTGTTTTTTTGGTCATTTAGCTCTTTTTAGAGGTAAAAGATATGTGTTAATTAAGTACTTATCATCCCTACTCCAAGATATCCCCATACGCCGATAATTAATCCTTGGATACGCCGTATCGAACCGACTTCCAGACCTTATAAATAGAAAACTCAAAAACGAGTTTAGATGTGCTAAATCATATTCTCAATACCTAAACCATAAAAGTCGATTTTCAGAGGAGAAAAAGAGCAGAAGATGTCAAGCAACGCTATCAATTCCATAGGAGACAACGTGTAATTCCATATATTTTAGTAATCGTTCAGTTTTTGTTATCATTCGTTAACTCAATTAGTTTACCTTGGCTAAATAATAGCTTTTGTATTTATTATGACGTTTGAAGGCACCTTCGGGTATTAGCCATTATTATGAAGATCTGAATGTTTGGTATTTTTTATCTCGATTTCTTGATTTATCGTTGAATGCTTGTTTATGTTTATCAATTTATACTTGTTTACGCGCTTTTGTATGCGACCTATCATTCAACTGGATCTAGTAATACGGACCAAGTAAATCTAGAGCCTGGGATAGCTCTACATATAGTAATTTATACATCTAGTATAACACCCCCATTTTTTTACATATAGCAGCGGAAGCTAATCTGGGGTATTACTTCATAGTACAACAGTCATAATCATAGAAAACGACTCGTAAAGAGACGTTTTTGGAAAATTTAGTTATCATTCATTTATTCATCAGAGTTTTTACAAAAAGAGAGATCCCAAAATCTAGAAACATAAAGTTTGAATGATAACAGTTTAGCCATCTTCAAGTCCGTGCCACTCCGTGTCATAAGTTGCTCAATTACCTGAGATAAACATGCTAAAAAGATCAACACAATGGTTGAGTGAAATTCATAGGTTTATGATAAACAGTTTGAATACAAGTCATCATAACAGTGGGTTACGTTGTTATACACCCATAATAGTAATAATTGCAATGTAGATACAATTATTAAGAAAAACAATATTATTGGACCCAGAGCTCATGGACAACCAGAAGGCCTTGAGATAATCAATAATCACAAGTAGTTGCCCCAACGGGTGCCTTTTGCCAAACACCCGCATAGTTATTCAAATGAAGTGCGTTTGGTTACCAAAAGTATAGGTACACCAACGGGGGAGTTCAGTCTCAAATAGATCTATTCACAACATTCAGGCTTAATCTGCAGAGTAATTAACGGTTTATGATAGTGGGGTCTTAATGGCAAAAGTAGGGACTTAGGCAATAATGCATCAGGATAGCATACAGTTAGAAAAACACTTGTATTCATGGTTTATAGCATGTATTCCCCTCGCGGGTTTATGAAACATTTCAAAGATTTAAAATGTGAGGCTATGAACTCACCTTACAGGGAAATCCGATGATGCAAAAGTATATCAAGATGATAAGTAACGAGCCTTCGTCACCAACCTGGGGTAATATATCAAGTCCCTTAGTTTGATTGATTTATGCTCAAACTTCATAAAAGTTTAATCAATACCATTTACTTTGAATTAGTAATTTATGAAAATATTGTATCACTGTTCGGGCTATCATAATTCAGAGGTCATGCAGTAAACGTTTGAGAAGCCAGGACACTTTAAATTGTAAATCCAGCAAACTCGTCAAAACGTATACCCAAATGAAACCCCTCACATGAAATTCCCTAGTAACGTGATACGATAAGATTTTAAGTTTTTTTTTTCTAAAAGCTAGTAACGTAATTGTTTTATAATGCGTCGATCGATGATTAATAACGACAAATGTGTCGGGTTTTAATAAAATCAAGTTTTATAATATTTATATATATTTTTATAATTTATATAAAAATATTATATTTTATATTTTTAAGAATGCAAAAATGGCAATATATATCCTTGATTTATATACGTTTTACAAAGTTAGTCCATTATATATATAAAGTATTTATAAACTTAAACCTTAACTTTATAACTTGGGCAAAACAGCCTCATAGTATAACTTTGGAATAATGACATTTTCAGCCCAAAACTATAAAATTTCAGAAATTTACAATATATACCCTTGTGCATGAAAACATTTGCATTTTTAGTCCAAAATTCATAATTTTGATTTTTTTTTCAATATAGAAAATAATTTGCTGGTTATAGCTTATTAAAATAAGTTAGGATAAATAACTTTTACGAGCTTATAGCTTATCAAAATAGCTTATGAGCTTAATGATCAAAAATGGGTACGTTTGGTTTAGGAAAACCAAAACGCATGGGTTTGTGATTCAAGGGATTAAACAAGAGTTAACATATGATCTTACAAGCCTTATGAAAGATTTAAAATAGATTATGAGCTTATGGAACAAGTTTTTAAGCTTACTTGAGCTTATATGGGTCGTATGAGCTTATTTGGATTCGTACGCCTGGAAACGACTTCAAGGGCTTCCTTCTCTTGATTCTTGGCTTCAAATTTGCTGAGTTCTTCCTTATTTGATCTTCCTTGTTCTTGTTTAGAGCTCCATTTGAGTGGTGATGAGTTTTTGAGGTGTGATTGAAAGAATGGGGGTCTGGCTATTTTATAGTGTGTGAACCACTCCTTTGGTGACCAAGTATAGTTGAGAGTAGGGCCAAGGCTTGTAGGTAATTGACTAAGGGCAGCTATAGGTGAAGTATTGAGGGCTAGGAAGGTAAGCTAAGTAAAGGTGTGGGATGGTTTTGGAGGTGCGGCATACAAAGGAGGTGACAAGGATGTTTTAACTTGGTGATCAAGTGTTGTAGCAAGCAAGGAGGCAAGGAGGTGAGTTAGGGTGGTGTCATGGTGATGTTAGGGTGCTAGTTTAAGGTGCTTGAGGTGCTTACTTGTTTTAAAATGGGTTTTAAAAAATGAAAAATAATAAGGTGTCGGGTTTAATAGGGTTTCGGGTTAGGGTTTTTGGATTTTAAAACGTGTATTGTGAAGTGAAATGGAGAGAAAACATGATTTAAATGATGTGCATTATGAGCTTGTAACTTGTGCTTAAGTAGTGGTAAGAATCCTTAAGAAAAATGGAGGGAAAATGACTATTTTGAATATCATGCTTAATTGATTTGTACTTTAGGCATTAAGGACTTGTACATTGATTACTTGTACACTTTCCTTGGAAGTTTGTACATTTATTTTATATGTAAACATTACATATAATTAGGGTTTTGATATAAATGTTAACGTATAATGCCTGTTTTGAAATAACGTTGTAAATGGCACGTTAAATAGATAATGTATATGGTAAAAATGATATTAGGAAATAGACTTGACATATTAGGATGTTTACATGATATAAACATAGATATAGAAGGCATTGGTTGTTGCGTGAGTTCGTTTACTTTAGTTATGTAAACTACGTTACATAATAGAATAAAGCAAAATTTTCGCCCTGTATTGGTTTTGGAAAAGGTGAGTATAATAAGATGTTACATTGCATCTAATTTAATAGATGGATAATTTTATTGATGAAAATTGCGGGTTGTTATAGTCCCCCAACCTTAAATAAATCTCGTCCCGAGATTTAGTTGGACTTTGAAGTGATGTTAGAAAATAGATGTGGATATTTGGTACGAATTTAATCTTCACGTTCCCACGTAAATTCTGGTCCTCTTTTAGAGTTCCATCTTACTTTGACTATAGGAATATGACTTTGTCTTAGTTGCTTGACTTCTCGATCCATAATTTCTACTGGTTCTTCCACAAAGTTGAGTTTGTCATCAAGCCAAAGTTCTTTCATTGGAATGACAAGGGATTCGTCAGATAAACATTTATTTAGATTAGAAACGTGGAAAGTATTGTGGACATTTCTGAGTTCTTCAAGAAGTTCTAGTTTATATGCCACTGGACCGACTCTTTTAAGAATCCTTAAATGGTTCCAATGTAATCGTGGGGGGGGGGAATTTAAAAAGCTTTCAAAATGAAATGACAAAAGAACCTTTGAGGTGACACTTTTAACATAACACGATCTCCAACTTGAAATTCTAAAGGCTTTCGCCTTACATTGGCGTAACTTCTTTGCCGATCTCTTGCAGCTTGCAAGCGTTGTCGAATTTGCACTATCTTTTTAGTGGTTTCATGGATTATTTCTGGTCCCGTGAGTTGAACATCTCCAACTTCGGCCCAGCAAACAGGTGATCTGCACTTTCGACCATAAAGTGCTTCAAATGGTGCTGCCTTAATACTGGCATGGTAACTGTTATTGTAAGAAAATTCTACTAATGGTAAGTGTTTTTCCCATCCTTTTCCAAAATCTATAACACAGGCTCGAAGCATGTCTTCGAGTGTTTGAATGGTTCTTTCACTTTGTCCATCGGTTTTGGGATGATATGTCATACTCATGTCTAATTGAGTACCCAAAGCACTTTGTAATGATTGCCAGAATCTGGATGTGAAATGACTGTCACGATCCGAGATGATAGATATTGGCACTCCATGTCGGGAGACTATTTCCTTTATGTACAATCCTGTAAGGGTTTCCATACTATCTGTCTCTCAGGTAAGGGAATATGAAATGTGCCGGATTTTTGTAAGGCGGTCGAATAATGACACCAATTGGTTCATGTCCGTTTGAGGTTTTGGGTAATTTTGAGTGACGAAATTCCCACCGTTATTCTCTCTCGCCCAGGTTCCATGTAGGAATCTTGTATCAAGGCAAGGCCTAATGGCTCTAACATTCAGCTTTAACTCTAGAGCATGTTAAACACTTGCCAACATATTCAGCAATAATTGCCTTCATGTTAGGCCATCAATAAAGTTTCTTTATATCCTGATATATCTTGTCAGAACCTGGGTGAATGGAATACTTTGATTTATGGGACTCATGCATGATCAAGTCCCTCAGATTACTAAAGAGTGGTAACCAACTTCGATTCTTGTAGTACATCAGGTCCATCAGGATGCATTTCAAATGCTTTGTCCATTCCTCGTAAGTTTTCAGCGTTGATGTTTTCTTCCTTGATTGTCTCAGTTTGAGTTTTGAGAATCTGTGATGGTAATTTTGGATGAATGGTTATGACTAATGATCTAACTCAGAGTGATTTGATTCGGCTTAAGCATAATCTGCCAATAACTACATTTGCATTTCCGAGCATGGTAACGAATCTCACAATCATAATCTGCGAGCAATTCTAACCAATGGCATTGTCTCATGTTCAACTCTTTTTGATCAAGGATATGCTGAATACTTTTATGATCAGTGAACACAGTACACTTTGTACCGTATAGATAGTGTCTCTAAATTTTGAGAGCGAATACTACTGCTCCTAATTTGAGATCATGAGTGGTATAGTTTTCTTCATGAGGTTTGAGTTGTCGGGATGCATATGCAATAACCTTTTCCCTTTGCATTAATACAACTCCCAATCCTTGAAGTGACGCATCACAGTAAATAATAAAATCGTTGTTTCCTTCTGGTAATGCTAAGATTGGAGCTTCACAAAGCTTCTGCTTAAGCAGTTGGAAAGCTGTCTCTTGGTCTTCGCCCTAGATATACTTCTTGTTTTTATGGGTTAATTCAGTCAAAGACTTTGCAATCTTTGAAAAATCCTTGATAAATCTCTGATAGTAGCCGGCAAGTCCTAAGAATTGACGTATTTATGTGGGTGTAGTAGGAGATGCCCAATTCTTAACTGCTTCAATCTTAGCAGGGTCAACATAAAGTCCTTGACTATCAATTAAGTGTCCAAGAAATTATACGATATTGATCCAGAATTCACACTTAGAGAACTTGGCATATAATTTCTCTTTTCTGAGTAATTCCAAGATTATTCTCAGATGATCTACGTGTTTTTCTTTGTTACGAGAGTAGATGAGAATATCATCAATGAATACTATCACAAATTTATCCAAGTATGGTTTGCACACACGGTTCATGAGATCCATAAATACAGCAGGTGCGTTAGTTAAACCAAATGGCATCACTTGAAATTCATAGTGTCCGTACCTTGTTCTGAAAGCAGTCTTGGGAATATCTTCATCCCTTACTCTCAGTTGATGATAACCTGATCTTAAGTCGATTTTCAAGTAAACACTCGAACCTTGTAGTTTGTCAAATAAGTCATCGATCCTGGGTAATGGGTAACGATTCTTTACAGTAAGTTTATTCAACTCTCGGTAATCGATACACATTATAAAAGATCCGTATTTCTTTCTTAACAAATAAGACAGGAGCTCCCCAAGGCGAAGTACTTGGTTGGATAAAACCTTGGTCTGCCAACTCTTGTAGTTGGTTTGATAGTTCCTGCATTTCTGAAGGAGCTAATCTGTAATGTGCTCGGGTTACTGGTGCTGCTCCTGGAATTAAGTCGATTTGGAATTCTACTTGACGAACTAGGGGTAGGCTAGGTATATCTTCAGGAAAAACTTCCAGAAATTCTCTGACTACTGGTATGTCTTCCAGTGGTTTATCATCTGACTTCTTTTCCATTACTTGGGCTATGAAAACTTGACATCCCCTGGATATATACCTTTCGGTTTTTATATAGGATATGAGGCTTAGTTAGGTTTTACTTCGATCACCTCAGATGATCAAAGTTTCACTGTCGATTGGGATGTGGACGACTTTCTCGTCACAAATAATTCTAGCATGATACTTGGATAACCAATCCATACCAATGACAAGGTCAAAACTACCGAGTTTAATTGGCATGAGATCAATTTCGAAAGGTTGGTTTAACAAAGTTAGAGTGCAACCCTGAATAACGGTATTAGTGCCTACTAAGTTTCCATTGGCCATTTCAATGTCATAGGTGGAATCTAGTATAATTGGTGGGATATTAAGCATAGAAGCAAGAGATATGGATACAAAACTTTTATCTGCACCAAAATCAAATAATACTCTAGCTAGATGTTGGTTTAGAAGGAACGTACTTGTGACTACGTTCGGGTCTCGATGAGCGTTCTTGTCCCTCAGCAAGTATGCTCTTCCGTGGGCACTGTTGTTTGTATTTGAGCACTGATAATTGTAATGCCCTTTCTCTACACAGGCATGACAAATTACTGATACTGGTTGCTGATTACTTCCAGTGGCTGGTCCTTTGTTTTTGCTGTTCCTGGTCAGATGACCCACCCTGTTGCAAGTCTGACACTTGACAATGCAAGGTCCTGTGTGATGCAGAGTGCATTTCTTACACAAAGGAAGGCTTTTAGTATACCTACTGTTTTCAGTTGGGGTGGCAGCATAAGACCTGAAGGTTTCTTATCTTCTATTCTGCTGTTGGCGGTAATCATTGTTGCGGTTGCTATTGTTGTTGCGGTTGTTTTGGTAGTTGTTGATGCGATTATTGGGGTAGTTGTTGTTGTTAGTGGTGTTCCTTCTATCATTAAACTTTCGTTTGTGATCATTGATTCCTTGTATAGAATTGTGCTTTGTTACCTGGTCCATCAACCTCTGAGTTATGGTAATGGATTTCTTCAAAGTTTGAGGCTTTGAAGCGATAACATTTCATTCAATACTTCTAGGTAATCCTCCGATAAAAACTTTTATGAGTTTCTCGGTGTTTGGTACCATGTTCGGGAATAAGACTGCTAATTCCTGGAATTTTCTAACGTAAGTTTTTAAGATCATTTCCTTTTACAGTCAAATTGTAAAATTCATCTTCCATTTTTCTGACTTGAGTTCGAGGACAATACTTATTTGTTAAGAGCCTTTTCAATTCAGTCCAAGTGATCTTGTTGGCTTGTTCTATTCCAATAGGTTAGGTGTATGCATTCCACCAGGACAAGGCATCATCAGTCAGAGTACCAGTAGCAAATGTCACTTTGATTTCCTCGGCATAATTGCTACGAGAAAAATACTAATTCAGTCCGTTCAAACCAGTGGATGAGGCCAACTGCTCCTTCCGTATCATTGAAGTAGAGAGTAAGGGATTTAGCTTTAGAATTTTTAAATGATTCAGGGGTATATAAAGTTTTAGTGGGTTCAAGAGACTCATTGACAGCTTGACTTTCAGGGACTAGAATTCTTTCAGTATTAAAGTTTAGAAGTTTGCTGTCAGGGTTGAGTATCTCAACCCAGTATTTGGTTTTTGGGACCACTTCTTGGTCATACCCCATGGAAGCAGGAATGAAGGCATTTTCATTTATATTTATATTTTACAAGGATTCAGTAAGTAATTCACCTCCAAGAACTTTTTTCTTTTGGTGAGGGACTTGCTCACTGATACATTAACTAACTTTATTTGAGCTAGTTCGCCAGTTTTCATTGATCTTTTTCTCCTCTTTGAGTTGTTCTTGAATAGCATGATTTAACTTTGTAACTTCAGTGTTTTGAATTTGAAAGGTGACAGCATCAAGCTTGGCTTGTTTTAAAATTAGCAACTCATCTCTACACTTGTTTAATTCAAAAACCATTTTGTTATACTTAGAAAGTAAGTTTAATCGTTGCTCTTCAACAAACTTGAGATCGATGTTGATATACTTTAGGTAATTTTGCCAATCAACATCTTCATCCATAGAGAGAAGAGTGTTTACCTTTCTTATGGTTATGTCGACCCATTCATCATTGCGAGCATGACTCTTTCCAACAGTGAGCTCATCATCAGCAAGAGCCATCGGTACCTTGACCTGAGTAACTTTTTCATCATCAAAAACCTCTTCCTCATCCCAATCAAAGGTTTCAGCGACTAAACCTTTGTTCTTAGGTTGGAAGGTCTTTGGGTTATGAGAACTTGAGGGACTTGCCTCAAGGAGTGCAAGCTTAGCTTTCATCTTCTTATACTCAACCTTGTAATATTTCTGAAACTTTGGATCAGCTTGACTATTTAAGTTTGAAGAAGACTGAATAAGTTTTGGAGTAAACTTTGGTTGAAATCCTTTGAACACTAATGAGTAATTATTCACTGATGATTTGTAAGAAGGTTCAGACGTTTTAGAAAAGCAGTCTCTTGCAAAATGACCTTTGTTGCCACATTTGTAACATTCAGTATTTTCATTTGCTTTCACATGAGAAATTGTTTCTTCTTTTTATAAAACGTTTTGAATTTGCCAAAAGGGCTCTTTCCTGATACTTAATATCTAAGTCTCTTAGATATTCCTCACTAGACCTTTCATATACTTCATCATCAAAATTTTCTTGGAAATTCTGGATGACATTGTTAGAGAATAAGGGAGTAGAAATTGTAGTGCTTGAGGGAGTAGTAATGAGGGCCTTTTTGGTGTCAGAATACCTTCTTTGGATTAGGTTGTCCTCATAGACAAACCTCCCATAGATATCTGCAAGGTCAAGGGTCTGAGTATGATTGGCATTCCTCAGTCCCTAAGAGAAGGTTAGCCATTTCTCAGGGAGACTATTCACGAAACCAACATTGATTTCATGTTTAAAGAGGTTAACACCATCATTGGCAAACTCATTGAGCAGGGTCTTATAGCGGGTGTAGGTCTGTGAGAGACTTTTAGTGGACTTTGCCCTAAAAGTTTGATACTTAAGTTTTAGATCCATGATTTTGTTTTCCTTGGTATCTAAAGGAAATTCAAAGATGTGAACCAAGTCAGTCCATGTTTATTTGGCTGAAACACAACTAATGAATGATTCCATTATGTCATTTGGTAGACATGACATAATGATGCTTTTAAGGCGCTGGTCTTCAATGACCAACCTCCTATCATCTGGTGTCCATTGGGACTTAGGCTTAGTGGTATGTGCTTAATTACACATACCTTTTGCCTATAAAAACGAGCTTAATTAACCAAAAACGAACATAAAATGCCAAATATATGCTTGTTTTGTGATTTATGCTGTGTAGGTACCGGATATTCACTAAAGGACAAAAATCAAGCCAAAACAGACAAAATCGAGCATGGAATGGAAGAGCATGAAAAAGTCAAAGTCAAAATCAACCCAAAAAGTCAACAAGTCAAAGCCAAAGACGAAACTAAAGAAATCTTATTGGGCCAACCCATACCCCACTTAATGGGCCAGGTCAGCCAAATATCATGACTAAAATCCTTAAGCCTTTTAATAATTATACAAGTCCATTTCCATTTCTCTTTAATCCATTTCATAACCCAATACCCTTTTATATAAAACTGGCCTAAATCCTAATATAAGCCCAAATACCCATTTAACCCCGTTAGCCATAACTGACCTAAACCCATTTCACAGTTAGTCCTTAAGGACTAACATTGCTAGTCCTTAAGGACTAACAACATTAGCCCCTGCACCTTAAAATCCTTTACACCCCACATCCTTAACCCCCTAATCTCGTTAACAATTAAACTAACAATACCCTACAGTTACTTTCCCGCCAAAACAACCCCACCACTATTCATCCGTCCCTGTCCCTCTCAACCTTGAACCTTACTCCAACAAACAAACCCATCACTCTCACTCTCAAACCCCACATCATATCACTCCAAAAAACTCCTTGGCAATCCTATAACTTTTAATTGGCTGATGAATTGAAGACTATAATCAATGGTTGAGATTCAAGAATGTAGAGGGCAAGATGATTGAAGGGCAAAGATAAGGTTTTGAAGTCTCTCACAACAAAAACACAACAAGCACAGCTCAAGACTTGCGTTTTTCTCTAAATAGTGTAGGATTTCATTTTGTAAAATATCTAGTGTACCTTAGGAGTAGTTTAAAACTTTATTTTTAATGTTTTTATTTATGTTTTATGTCAATTAAATTCTGTAATTTTACTTTCAAAAGCCTTGTAATCTTTTAATGTTTTGAATGAAATTTATGTTTTATGAAAATCTGTCTTTTTAAGCTTCTTTGCATTTCAGCTTACTTGTTCTTACAAATCACTTATTGAGCTCTTTAAAAGCTCTCTTTTAAGTCTGCAATCCTTTCTTAAGCTTCATCAAAAGCTTAAGCTTATTTTCTGTTTTTAAAAGCTCCTTTATCAAAAATTCTGTGTTCAAGCCTTTTGGAGCATGGTAAGTAATGGATGGCCATGGTTTTAGTGCTTCTTGGGAAGCTATAGGTTAATTTGTAAGCTGGTTTAAGTGTTAAGCTCTTGCCAAAAGCTAAGGATCTTTGTAAGTTCTATATTTCATTTTCAAGCTCATTTTTATGCATTTACTGTTCAATAGCTTACCCTGCTTATTTGTGCTTATTTCTATATCAATTGTGCTTATTCTGTCTTATTTATGCTTATTTGATCTTGTTTGATGCCTCTCTTAATCTGTTTAAGCTTATTTTCATGTATCCAGTCCTTAAAGGGGTGTTTGGGTTAAGGGTCCAAAATGGGTCAAAAGGGGTGTAAAACCACTTAGGGTCATTGAGCCAGCTTTAACACTCTATTTTAAGATGTTTAAATCAGTTTTTTATAAGTGTCTCAAGTTAAAAATAAGTTTTAAGATAATTTCTATAAGTTGTCCAAATCTGTGGTTTTGAAATTTCATCAAACTGTTTATATTTGATTTCTGTTTAAAAGTTGTTTTAAGATATTGTTTATGCTTCATTTAGGTTCTAAAGTGCAGTAAAATAAGAGTTGGTTAAGTTTGTTTTTGCCTTTTGAAAGTTTGGTCAATCTGTCTAAGTTTTTCAAGTTTAAAAAGTCAATCTTTCAAATGCAAAAATAGATAAGCTAAGGTAGGTTTTAGCTTCTGATTTTGTCTGCATAAGTAGTTTGTAATATGTAATTTATCTGTTTCAACTTATTTTGTAATTTTAACTTATTTTACTAGCTTAAAATTTGGGCTGCATAAGCCTAGTTGTCTTTTGAAGAAAACCAAAAAAGTAGCTACTGAGTGTAACTAGCCCTTTTCATAAGCCTTTTTCATGGCCTATATGTTTTTCAAATTCCTTTTTCATTGTTGATTATTGTAGCTTATAGTATCATGTTTATCTGCTTTTAGCTCTTTAAGCCATAAGGATAGCTTATGGCCTTTAAAATTTAGCTTAAAGTTGCCCTTGTAGGCTGTTTTTAACCAGTTTTGGCCAAAAAGCCTTTTTGTTTTTTAAAGCTTTCCAGCTTAATCTAGTTGCTTATTTTTGTTCCTTATTGCTGATTAGGTATAGATGTTGAGCTGGTTTTGCTTATTTGCCTTTACATTATGCCTATAAGTCATAAAATAAGCAAACAGTTTAGCCCTTTTTCATTTAGTGTTAAAAATGCAAATATGTCACTTTCTTTTGCTTAATTCCTAGCTTATTGTCAAGTTTTATAAAAAGTGTCTTTTTTAAAGTTTGTTGTTTTTGCTTATTTAATAAGTTTAAAAAAATGTTTTCAAAAAAGGAGAGGCCACAAGGGTCGAACCTGTGACCTCTCCCTTTATATACCAAGCACCTTAACACACACACTCACTACCACAGCACCAGATAGGGCCATCTGTTTATAACTTGCACAATCAAATATTTAACCCCTTTTTGCACAAAAAGCCTATCAGCCACATTAAGCTTATTTCTGGCTTATTTCAATAAGCACTTTTCACCATTTTATTTTTCTTAGAATCAGCATAGTTCAAAGTACTTTTCATGAATTTTTTAGATTTTTCCAACTTCGTTTAGTATTTTTAATTAATTGTTTTTATTAAAACTGTTTTTAATTCATATTAAATTATTTAAAAGTCAAAAAAATATAATTCTTTTTTTTATAAAATTTCTTTTATCATTTAGGACTGTTAAAAATTAAATTTTCATTTTTAAGGTTAAATTTGTAGAATTTGGTTTTTTAAAGAACGGGATTTGGTCTCGTTATCGTTTTTCTTCGTTTTTTCACTTTAATTGCTTACGTTTTAGGGTTTATTTTATTTGTTCTTGCATTTCAGTCATTTAGGGTTTATAAAAAGTTAAAAAATCAATTTAGGATTAAATTTTGATAATTTAGGTTTTAAGTCACGTTTTTTTAGGATTCCCGTTATCATTTTTACGGTTTTAGCTTTAATTACTTTTGTTTTTAGTTTGCCTTACTTGTTTTTCCAGTAGAAATAGAAAACCCAATTAAAATCTTTGTTATTTAAACATCAAATATCAAACCGACTCTCGACTCTCCATTGCATTCCTCGTTGGGAAAAACGACCCGGGAATATCATATACTACTCGAATTTCATTAATTTTCTTTCTTTAAACCTTTTCAAGGGTCACTTGATTTGGTTTGGTTAATATAAGTAGTATTATTAGTTATATATACCTAAAGCGAGAAATTATCACTTAGCATCACCATCAGCTGATTTTAGCTGAAATGGATCATCCTTAATACATTTTAAGTAATAGGGTTCCATTCCCACTAAGTAGTAAAGCATTCGTTTTTTCCACTTATTAAATTTTTCCAGCTCTAGTTTAGGAGCAATAGCAGCATAGCTACCTCCCTTTTTGTCAACTAGTTGAGGTACATCATTTACTGCAACCATTAAGGATCTAGGTTTTAAAAACTTAAGTAAATTAGGGTTAAGTAAGTTTTACAAACCTGATCTCTGATACCACTTTTTGTTCCCACTTAGTTAGTGAACAATAACTACAAAGTTATCATTAGCTAACTTATGGCTAGCAAGTAAAATGAACAATTTGTTATTTGAAAAGATTTGTGTACGTAAATATAGCTAATACGTAAAAGACACAAAAATAACTTTTCAACGTTTAACTATTTTTATTAAGAATTATACCCCATTGTATGCGAAACTACAATATGGATTAAATGACAATTTGTGTGTGTGATCTCCTCACTAATAACTTTGCATAAACCTAAAGTGTTATGCAAAGTCAACTACTATGCTAACCAACTGAGCTTGCTCAGGGACTTAGTTGATTTGGAAGAGTAGATATGTGTTTGTGAAAGTTACGAATTTGAATGCACAAACCTTACATCTACTCGGTTAGAAGAGTTTTATTTATACTATGTAGGTAGGGTCACACCCACATGGGTGGTAAGCACTAATCCTAATCCTAGTACATCTTTGTCTCTATTGCAATTTCTATTCTAGGTATGGGACAAATGCTCTCTCTAAGTTTAGTCCTGACACTGAACTTGTCTTATACCCTCTTCAGGATAAGTTGACTTTAAGAGATAAGAGCTTGGACTTATCTGCTTTCAAACTATCCCGCCTATTCTTCAGTTTTTTGTCTTCAGGGTCTTCTAGTTGTTGGAGATCGTATAGGCCTCAGTGAGTCTATTGCCACAACTCACTGAATCCATCACCTTCTTCTTTGGCTCAGGCTTCATTCACTGAGTACTGCCTCACTGAATGCTAGAGTCTTTCTAATAGACTCAGGCTAAGCATCTTGAAGGTAACTCACTGAGCAACTATTTACTCAGTGACCTTGAATAATTAAAGAATATTTACACTTAGGTTATTTTGTATTCAAATCCTAAGTAAGGAATCAGTGGGAATGAAATTGGCCTAACAATATACATCAAGAACCTTTCTATACAATCCGATTTACTATATGACATACAAGTTATCAAATGTAATCACTTCTATGTAACCCAATCTACTACATGATATACAAGTAATCAAGGATGATCACTTCCATGTAGAGATACCCTATACTTCACTACATACCCATTGGTACTAGTGGAACTAATGTTAAATGTATATGCTAGAACCATGATTAAAGATCAAGAATGGAATTCTATATGTATAGCTTGTATAAGCCGTAGGTTTTTCAATAAGATGAGGGGGAAGAAAGCTTGGATATTTATAGAAATTTGACTAGGAGAGTGTGAAGTTTTAATAGATAAAGGGTAAATGGGTAAAAGGGTGATACTTACCCACTGGGTTATAGGATGCAATCGGATAAGAGAAATGAAACACTTAATTCAAATTTTGAATTTACCCATTTTCCCTCCATTATCGAGAATCTTCTAGAAGCCTTGATGGGCCTTGATGGACCTTAATGGGTCGACCACTATTGGTCCCCCAATAGGCTTGTCCATTTTCTTGGCCCAATCCAATTAACGAAGTCCATATGTGTAAGAGTACCAGAATGTCGAGAGGAGTTGATGAAAATGAGCAACTTGCTTTGATGAATGTATACTTACTTGTGGTAGATAAGTAAGGTGAGTTGTTTATGTGTTGACGCATATTGATACTTGAGACATTGAAAGGAGTTGAAGAATGCTTGTGCTGATGATTTTTGTATACGAGTAACTTGCGTACTCTACATAATGTTTTACAAGTTACATGTTTGTCATCACTAAAACACAAAGAGACTGTACAGATTATATATCGTAATATTTGCACTAACGATCTCTCCCTTTTTGTTGATGACAAAATATGTAAACTGTAACTTATAGTAAAATGTAAAAGTTACTCGTTTACACTTCTTCTCCCCCTTTTGTCAAAACAAAAAGGTGTGCTTTGAGTTCTCTACTTCTATCTCCCCTATGTATGAAACATTCATATCTTCAAAAAAATGAGCTTGCATCATCCCAGTGAAGTCTTGCTCCTATCAACCCTGTTTAATCACCCAAAGCTATCTACTTTGATACACTAGAGCTGCCCCTAGATCATTACACTCCTATGACACTTTCAACACTTTGTATTGACCTTTCTTGCTGGAGAATCCATGAATCAATTTTTTTGCAAAGACTTAACATCGCAAAAGGTGTGTAGATGCGTGATTGCAGGAAGTTTTCAAATGCCCCCCTTGGTGTATGCCCCTCCTTGTTTGGGGTAACAAGGAATCAAGCTATGAAGGCTTGCTACAAAACAAAGTTAGTAGACAAGTGCACATATATATAATTATGATGATTGCTATATATATAGCAAGACACTAGCGGGGAATAAGACATACACGTCTTAGGTTATAGCCACTCAAAGTTTTGACAATTTCAAAAGATTGAACCTTTAACACATGCAATCATTGTTTTTAATAACAAAACCTAAAATCCAAATAAAAAGAATCATGACGTATGCTTAAGACACGATAATGTTTAGGAACCAATGATAAGATTCGACCAAAACATGCTTAAGAACCAAGACGCATGCTTAAGTACTAAGACTCGACCAACATATTTTGGTATCACAGCAACTTTAATAAATGAGAACAAAATTTGTTTATTGATTGACACGCTATTATTATGAGAATAACTTATTTCAAGATGTCATTTGGATACTGAGTATTAACGTATTTTGAATGACATGTTCCTTATGGTATCATCATCTAACCAAGATGATGATTTGGATTCGGATAGACTTTTGTCAAGAGTTGTATTGAGAGATTCTTAAATCATCAAGGTTTCTTTGTTAGGCATTATGTATGCTTTTCATGTTTGGGTGTTTAAGGGTAAACATTATCGTAAGACTTTAGGTCGAACTAAATGTTGATAATAAGGATAATTTGTTGAGAAGACATACTCTAAATGTAGCATTTAAAACTAGACGAATGGCACCTAATATCTTGACGAGATATGCCAAAATATATACTCTAAAAGAGTTAAAAAAATAAGATGAAGATGAAAACGATACACTCTTAGATGTGAATGAATTTGATTTCGTTAAGTGAAAAAATGGAGAAGGATGAGCGTAAATGGAGATGGAAGGTGTTGACTAAAGGTTGACAAAGACGGTTTAGATTAATATATCATTTGCACTAACGATGACAAGCATGGTATGTTGAAATGATGTGCATGTTATCCTTTAGGGACAAAGGTGGATGATTATGTATCCATAGATTTGTTGGGTGTTTTGTTGGTTGTCAATGTTAACGAACAAAGGTGGATATGTGAAATGAGGTAGTAGTCTTTCATGGTGGAAGAAAAATGAAAGACACGACATTGTGGTGACTTAACAACACTTGAAGCTTGAATATCTTCTTTGTGTTCTTCACTTGCTAGAAAGTAGAAATGATTGGATGGTTATAGAGCGAGTTTGGGATGTTCTTGAGGAGATAATTTCATTGGTTTATACGTGAAAGGATTTGTTATGTAGTGATAGACTATGAGTATACCAATTGTAAGGATTGAGTTTAGGAATGAAACGCATTTCATTACAAAATTCACTTGCCTTTTGACAATATAGGTATAAATGCTCATGAGTGTTAGGATATGACGATGGTAGTTGATCCATAGAGAGGCATCATGATGGGCATAGGTATGTACATTGTGAAAGGCGTTTCAACCTCCATGGGTTATAGTGGTGGTAAGTCACTTTTAGATTGTGAGGAAGGTTACATGGTGAATCTTTTTGTGAAGGTGACTCAAGATTGGTAGTAGTAAGGATGACTTGGTTTTTCATTTCACCTTGGTAGTTTGAGGATACACTAGAACTACTGCTCACTAACAAGAGTGAAGAATAGTTATGAGGTTTGGGTGTAGGGCAGAAGTGTATCTTGTGAATTTTATGTATGATCGACATACGGGTTAAGAGGCTTGAATCAATTGCGATTTAGTGCACAGGGTGTACTTATGAGTTGAAAAGGAAGTGAGTGTTCTTGTAAGTTGGTTTCTAGTGAATAAGAATCAAATTTGTGAGTTCTTAAGAGTATTTGGTTAAAGGATATATGTGAACAAGTGTTTTTTCCCTTCCCTTTTAATTCGTGCTCATCCGAACATAAAGTGTTGAATAATCAAAGTAAATAAAGACGTAGACGAATAAAGACGGAAGCGATGAGCTTGACAATGTCAAGATGGATGATGATTAGCATACGACAAACTTCATTTATGAAGTTATGTAGCTCTTCTCGAGCATTGTGAATATTCAAAGAACAATCATGTGACGAGATATGAGGTTGTCTAAAAGGTGGTAGCGGAATTTGTAGATTGAAGATATTAGCCATCTATATAATGGTAGAGGCGTGATTAAGATTTTTGTGAAATGAATTAAACATGAAAAATGAGTGACACATTCGTTTATAGTTAAGACACAGATTTTGGGCTATAAAGTTTGATGAATTTTGACGAAGGAGTGACATTTTAATTTGCATTTCGCGAATTAAAAATACTTATACATTTTGGATGAAAAAATTAAGTTGTCGTGATTTTTGTAACAACCCAAGTCTTACGACGCGTATGGCAATCGTGAATACGACGTCATAATTATTATTTTATAAGTTCATGTGAATGAACGTCGACATTTAAAATTTTAATTGTCGAGAATAATTATTTTCGTATTTTATTACGAACGGAATTTAGAAATTTTTATTTTTGACGTTTCGCGAGTCAACGTTTGACCGCGCGTTCGTTAAACGTTTTAAGCATCGTAAAAATTTACGACCCATCTCGTTACGATTTTTTTGATCGTAAATTATTATTTTTACGAATGTCGTCCGTGTACCTTGACCTTGGCTAAACCCGCGACTAGTATACACATTTTTACTAGATTGTGTCATGTTACATATTAATTAAACATTACACAAAAAAAAAATACAAGTAAATAATTTACAAAAAAAATTGATGATTACCCCTTCCTAGCCCATAGCCGGTGGCTATGTCCTCCAAGACACACAAACCAAACTAATTCCTAGTTCCTAAGCAAGAGTGATGATTGTGGGATTACTTCCAAGAGTTATTAAACTCTTACACATACACTTGAACACTCATATATATATAACACCTAGAGGTAGAAACTTGTTTTTCCTCTCCCCTTGTCTCCTTAGGTTCGAACGGTATAGCACACACACAAACCCAATCAAAAACCAACTTTGATCTTGAAATACCTATTAAATCCCACTCAAGAAATGTTTTAAATGTGCTATGGCTTGATAGAAAATAGTTCTCTTGCTTTTCTTCTTTCTTTTGGTGCTCGTCGAACACACAACCCACACACCCTTTGGTGGTTTTAATTTTCTAGTCACCTAGTATTGTTTAGATGGTGTGAATATAATCATCTATGGTGAAAAATACCACATGCAAGAAGGTTATTGCATGTATGGATTTTTATTAAAAATGTGAAGGTTTGATTTAAATAAAGACTAAAGAGCTAGTAGGAAAGTGATATAAGGAAGATTGGTGGGAATTTAATTTGAAAACTTGAGGGGTTTTGGTTTCGGTTGTGGGTTCGAACAGGGTAAGGAACACACAAGAATGTATGTGGTGATTTTTGGTTTAATTGATTAGGTTTTGGATTCGATTTTGGTTTATTTTTGTACCCGAAGTCACGGCCAAAGGAACAAGAGGACGAGTCGAGTCTTGATCGAGTCCGATCTTGGTATATATATAGCATTGTAAGTGATTTTACTTACTAGTTAATGATTGTTTTTGTGATTCGATTCGTTTTCGATTGATGCATGTGATGAAATCTGTGAGATCTTGCGTCGTCTAGTTAGTTTTTGATTATTGATTGATTGAGCGAATTAAATATGGATTATAGGCCTTTTAGATGTGTCGTGAATGATTTTTTGGGTAAAAATGGATTTTGGCGCGTTTCGTAGCTCATAGATTTAGGCAGAAACTTTGGCGCGGAAAACAAAGATCAAGATTTTTAGAAATCTGATTTTTGATTGAGTAATATGATAAAGCTTTCTGAGACGATCGTTTTGATATAAAATGGAGCTTCTAACTCATAATAACGAAGAATCTAGAGCGAAATCAAGATATACACTTTAAGTAGAAAATAAAGTGTCTTGTAAAATATACTAGTTGCTGACAGAATTTTAAATGTCCGTTTTGAGCACTTTCGAATCCGTTTCGGCCTTCCAGCGAACCATAAAAGTTGTTCGGAATGTCGTTTTACTTTGCTGCGAAGTTCGTTAGTTTTAAAATCGTGTAATAAAAAAAAAAAAAAAAAAAAAAAAAAAAAAAAAAAAAAAAAAAAAAAAAAAAAAAAAAAAAAAAAAAAAAATAAAAAAATAAAAAAAAAAAAAAAAAAAAAAAAAAAAAAAAAAAAAAAAAAAAAAAAAAAAAAAAAAAAAAAAAAAAAAAAAAAAAAAAAAAAAAAAAAAAAGAAAGAATAACAAAAAAAAAAAAAAAAAAAAAAAACAAAAAAAAAAAAAAAAAAAAAAAAAAAAAAAAAAAAAAAAAAATAAAGAAAAAGAAAAAAAAAAAAAAAAAAAAAAAAAAAAAAAAAAAATAAAAAAAAAAAAAAAAAAAAAAAAAAAAAAAAAAAAAAAAAAAAAAAAAAAAAAAAAAAAAAAAAAAAAAAAAAAAAAATAAAAAAAAAAAAAAAAAAAAAAATAAAAAAAAAAAAAAAAAAAAAAAAAAAAAAGAAAAAAAAAAAAAAAAAAAAAAAAAAAAAAAAAAAAATCAAAAAAAAAAAAAAAAAAAAAAAAAAAAAAAAAAAAAAAAAAAAAAATAAAAAAAAAAAAAACAAAAAAAAAAAAAAAAAAAAAAAAAAAAAAAAAAAAAAAAAAAAAAAAAAAAAAAAAAAAAAAAAAAAAAAAAAAAAAAAAAAAAAAAAAAAAAAAAAAAAAAAAAAAAAATAAAAAAAAGAAAAAAAAAAAAAAAAAAAAAAAAAAAGAAAAAAAAAAAAAAAAAAAAAAAAAGAAAAAAAAAAAAAAAAAAAAAAAATAAAAAAAAAAAAAAAAAAAAAAATAAAAAAAAAAAAAATAAAAAAAAAAAAAAAAAAAAAAAAAAAAAAAAAAAAAAAAATAAAAAAAAAAAAGAAATAGAAAAAACAAAAAAAAATAAAATAAAAAAACAAAAAATAAAAAAAAAAAAAATAAAATAAAAAAAAAAAAAAAAAAAAAAACACCACCCGCCCCTCCCCCCCGTGCACCCCCCCCGACCCCCCCCCTCCTCCCCTATCCCCCCTCCCCGGCCCCCCCCACCCACCCCCCTCCCCCTCACCCCCCCCACCCCCCCCCGCTCCCCCAACCCCCCCCCACCCCCCCCCCCGCCCCCCCCCCCCCCACCCAGCCTCCACACCCCTCTCCCCCCCCCCCCCACCCCCTCCCCCCATCTCAACCCACCCACCACCACCCTTCCTCCTCACTCGTCGCCCACCCTCTCTCCCAAACCTACTCCCCCCACCCTATACCAAGTCCAACCAACTCCACTAATGCAGCCCTCCAAAAACCCCATACCCTAAAATCGCCCTAACGCAACCGAACCTGCCATCCAGCTCACCATAACAGCGAATGAACGTACTGACGTTAATCCTAAAGCATGCTCCTGATCGAATCTATTTAAACTCGTGTAAAAAACGGTCCAACCTGAAAAAACATTCTGCCCATTAAATACCAATGAATAAAAGTAACCTGCAGACAACCATGCAGGCATTTTTGTACATATTACTGTACAGTAATACAGGTCACCGCTACAACCAAAAAAGATGTATCGAACGTCCGTTTTGCAAAAAATCACTATGAGGAGACCGAATCTTGAAATGAGCTATAATAGGACTTTATTGAGCGGTTCCAGATCATAAGATAGTTATATATATATAATAAATATATAAATAAAAAAATATTATATATATTATTTAAATATAAAAAAATAAAATATATATATAGTAATAAATATAAATACACACATACCATAAAGTCACAGTCAAGATAACTTCCCACATTTGACTTATTAAAAGTCAACGTGTTGGCACAATTACTTGGATGGATGTTATAACAATAATAAACACTATTATACGAGCATAACAATTTAGACTTAACGACTTTTATGAACGGATATAATTCAAAAAGTGGTAACTTTTGGTAAACGTACGGGACATAATCCCGATACGAGTAAATGATAACTAATTTGAACGTCGAATGTGCGACGAGATAAATGAATATTATTATAAATATAATTAGATGACGGGGCTTACTAAAAATGGTAACTTTCCGAAAATAGCAACTTTCTAAAAATAGAAAGTTTCTGAAAATAGAAACTTTTCGATAAAGTATTGAAACGTGTAAGAAAAAGAATGATCATAACTCAATTATGTGGAGTTTAGGATCTAGGACGCGCAAGTGGATTTCTCATCACATGTGTATGCATATTTATACTATTTCAATAGTTGCGGTGCACGCACTATTCGATCGTATCTTACGATATAATAACTAGGCGACATAAATTATAGGTCGTAGTTGAGTTCGTTGTTGAGACGACTTCAGGTTGTTTTGTTATTTGATATTCGGCTTAGATTAAGGTGAGTTCATAGCCTCTCTTTTGAACTGTTTTAAATGTTTTAAAACCCGCGAGGGGGATACATGCGCGTTTTGAAAAATAAAACACAAGTAACGTGATGTGTACTTGTTGTTGTTGTTTTGAAAAGTGAACACAATGTGTTTTGATACGTGATGTGATTCCAAGCTATGAATTTATGCCTTTGACTGTGTACTCGTTAATTACCGAGGAAGTAAGCGTTGAATGCATTAAATAGATCTATTGGGTTTGACAGCCCTGTTTGGGGTATGATTCCGTTGGTGAACACCCTGTAACAAACATTTTGTATTGAGAAAGGGGTGGTGGCATAATACCCGGTCACTTATTTTATCTATACTGATAAATGTGTTAAGGTTCGGTACACTGGCTCATACAAGATGGAATTGTTGTGTGGCTTGCCTAGCAAGCAGTCATACATGTTTTATGGAACCAAATATGCGTTCTGATTGTTGTTTGTAAACTCTATGAATTCACTCAGCGTTTTGTTGACGTTTTTAAGCATGTATCTCAGGCTTAGATGCGCTGAGGGTGCTTGATAGACGAACGCAGATATCAAAGACTGTGTCTCGGTGAAATATTTTATTTATTTAAACAAAAGGATGCTTTGGAAAAGAAGTCGTGTCATGACTTTTGAAATAAAGTTTCTAAGTTAGTTTGGGACCTTATAACTCTGATGTTCTTCATATAAATAAAATAAAAAGTTTGTTTTATAAACGTATCATTTGAACGTTTACTAGGACTCGTGTGCATGTATTATGAAGTAGCACCCCAAATGTTGTATTCCGCTGAGTATCGTATTTTGAGGGTGTTACAGAGTGGTACCAGAGCACAAGTTGTAGCGAACTAAGTCATTTTACAAAACTTTGACTACAACTGTTTACGGAAAATTTCACGAGTCTTTTACCATTATCCGATATCCGCGTGCGTGTTGTTCCTGATCCTTAGAAGCCTTATGTGATGCTTTGATTGCATATTATGTGCGTGACAAGTGGGATACACTTGGTATAAGTAATGATTATATAAGTATATATATACGGCATCCGTTCTATGATGTATGGTTATATATATATATATATATATATATATATATATATATATATATATATATATATATAATATATATAATATATAAACACGGTATACGCAACTCGCGAAAATATAATTTCTTTATGCATGTAATGCAATATCATGAAATCATCCTAATATGTGATGAGTATAATTTTACATATGATTAAAAATATGTATGATGGTTACTAATATAAGTATTTCTTTTCTTTGTAGTATCATGGGCGAACCTTTGTCACCAGACTGTATGTTCGACTTTCCTATGGATGAGCCAGAGCCGCATCCAGCTTACGACTTCTTCACGCCCGGACCACTATCAGGGTATGCTGGTAACCCGAACAACAACAACGGGTGGATTAAGGCAGATGTGCCATTACTATGAGAGCTGGGAGCTGAGGTGGACAGAGCCGATGGTTTGCCCGGTTGTTGGTGAGATTGCTGAGCCGATAGTAGAGATGGAGGAGCAGGTGATCGCTCCAATGATTGATATGGAGGAGGATATAGCTAAGATATTTGGTGATGGCGATTTTAGTGTTGACGACTCTGAGGGATTCGAGGATGAGGAGGAGGTCTGGGAGGTGAACGAGGAATGGTTGATGGCTCCCGTCACACCACCTCCGATACCAGTGGTACCCCCACCGAGCACTTACGAGGTAGGAGGTCCATCTACTGCTGCGGAGGGACAGTCTTTTACCCTCCCAGCACCTGGACTTCATATGCCTCTGTCAGTGATTGAGGATTTGTGCACCCGTATGGGTAACTTGGAGTATGGACATGGACAGCTTATGAAGAAGGTGATCCAGGTGAGTGATGCTAAGGTGGCGGATGGCATTACTATTGGGGAGATTGGCCCTAGGGTTTCTGCTGTAGAGGGACAGGTGCAGGTTATGGTATCCCAGATGGTTCAGGCCATGGGTAGATACGAGCAGGTCGGTACTCAGGTGGAGCAGGGTTAGCAGACTGCGACCCAGAGGGATGAGGTGATTTCCAGATTGACCCAATAGGTACATGCCTTGCAGGCTGATATGGTTTCTGAGATAAGCAGCCGTGAGAGCACGTTGATGCAGTGCATTCTTAGGATGGATAAACTTCTCGTTGATCTGGAAAGGAGACCACCAAGACCTCAGTAGTCCTATTGGTTGAATATTTTGATTTTTGGTTGGATTATGACCATTTGTATAGTCGCTAAACTGCTAGTGCCAGTTAGTGAGGTCATGCTGCCGGGTGTATTTTTGTTTTTGTAAACATCGCATCCACTCGGATATGTTAGGATTCTTGTATTAGAAACTTAAAAATCATCATGATTGGATGTATCGGTCTTGGAACTGAAGATTGTAACTTTTGGGGGATTTTTGGTTGTATGTATACTGCCCCCGACATTATTATCATTACTATGGTTATGAAGGATTATGATTATTCCTGGTTATGAATTTTGTGTGATTGGGGATGTTGATGCCCTTGAGTGTTGAATGATTCCGGTTGGTGAATCCTTCGCACATGTATGATTTTTGGTACTTGTTGTGACCATTGACCAAACTGTATTAAATGATGTCTTGCGAATTGATGATTTTAAAAACTATGGATCGCAATAACGAATTTGTGTGTTGGACAAATGTCATTGCGCGAATTGTACCGATTGTGTTGTATAAACTGTTTGTGTAAGTAATGGAAAATGCGTTTTCTAATTTCATAAACTAACCCTATGGTGTCAAATAAATTTTCTTTCAAAAAAAGAGAAAAAAATTCTTATGATGAGATTGGAGGATGGAATGATGCTGTCTTCTTTTCTTTATTTTGAAATAATTATATTTCTGTTTTTTTGTGTAATCATATTTTTACTTTTATTTAAAAAAAATTATACCGAGAAAATGGCTTACGCGTGTAGCGTATGAAAAAGGAATGTTTTGACGAGGACGGATATGACGTCGTTTGGTCCTCAATTATGCATAACTTGATCAACTATGCATAATTTAGGAAGAACCAAGCTATGTCGGATAAATCATCACCTTTTAAAATGACAAGTTTTGGAAAAAATTTCGAGTTGGATATCTCAAAAGAGAAAAGTGTTTTTACCCCTGCTACGGATTCTTGTGAAAGTAACCCTACTCCTATTGACCGCATGGAGAGAGTCTCATGCGAGTCGTTATGACCGAGTCGTCCCGAAGGGAAAATACCAACGGTATTATTCGGAACGAGTGTGTCTAGAAAGGAGTGAAATCTAATTCGTGATAATATAAGATCGACGGTTGTCATAGAGACATGTGTCGAGACTAAGTGTGGTTGGTATACTAGTGAGCAATGGTATATTTGAGCTATCAAGGATGTGAACCAGATACCAACACTGAGAATGGACCTTCTTGAAAATGTAAAGTTCCCAAGGTGGGTGGAAGCTAAGATGGTTAGTTTCGAGGTTGAAACTGAGAAATGGAGAAGACTTCCCCTACGTTAAATGTGTGTTGCCATTTATGTGGCAACCGATGGCCGTGAAGAAGACTTCTTTCCTCGAAATGGAAAGTAGTGGTAGTGTAGTTGTAAATGTACCCGAAATCGTAAAGGATTAGAATAATGCATTAAGCGACCTCTGACTTAAGGTTAGGTGTAGTGGTCCTTATTCCTTGACATAATGACTTAGTGTGCATGTAAGGGCGAAAAGGTTGGAGATTCCAGACGAATGGCGACATCCGTTTCCATTCTGGAGAAACAATCAAAGTAGCTAACGCCTTAAGTCGAACGGTATTGAATTAGGAATGTGCGTAATTATCTCGACTTGATTGGTTGAGTCATCTAAGATTGATGCGATGCGTTAGAACCAAGTCGACTATGCTAGTCTCGATGCGGAAACGTTGGAATTGAAATTGCGATTTTTATTAAACGAGCAACGAGCCCATGATGCTCAATTGTTTTCTTAATTGTTGTCGATTTGTCTTTAGACAATATGTGTTTTCTAACGGGATTATCGCCGCCGAATTATGTGAAAAATGTGCCTTATGTGCTATGTGCTTTGAATGTTAATAAGCGCTTATGTCGCTTTTATGTAGCCCATGATGTGGCTCAGGATGTGAGCGAATGGGTATATTTGCTCGAGGCTCAGTGAAAGTTCAATTAGATGGGTACGCACACCCAAAAGATCTTCTGTGAACATGGATTGGTATCCTAAAAGTCTATAGTCATTCGTGGCAAGATAACCCACAAGTATGACTATGATTGGTTAGGACTTAACCATAATTAAGTCAGAATTATTATCAATCATGGCTTAACGATTAACAAGCATGGTCATTGTTGGTTAGGACTTAGCCATGATTAAGTCAGAATTATTGTCGGAATGGCTTGACTATTTAGCAAGCGTGGTATAATGCGACTTCGATCGGCTTGGGTAACGCCGACCCACATGTCGTGAACATATTTTCTATGGCTTCATAGTAAGCAAGCACATTTTATTTGCTAAGGCTTTATAATAAGCAAGCATGATTGTTGCTAAGTGTGATAATGAGCAAGTGTGATTAGTGCCTGAGTAAATCTAGGCTGAAATGCGAAGTCATCGTAAAATGGATTATAGGCCATTTTAGATTTTGATTGTTGATTGATTGAGCGAATTAAATATGGATTATAGGCCATTTTAGATGTGCCGTGAATGAATTTTTGGGTTAAAAATGGATTTTGGCGCGCGTCGTAGCTCATAGATTTGGGCAGAAACTTTGGGGCGGAAAACGAGGATCGAGATTCTAAGAAATTTGATTTTTGATTGAAAAATATGATAAAGCTTTCTGAGATGATTTTTTTGATATAAAATAGAGCTTCTAACTCCTAATAACGAAGAATCTAGAGTGAAATCGTGATATACACTTTAAGTAGAAAATAAAGTGTCTTGTGAAATATACTAGTTGCTGACAGAATTTTAAACGTCCGTTTTGAGCACTTTCGAGCCCGTTTCGGCCTTCCGGCGAAACACGAAAGTTGTCCGGAATGCCGTTTTACTTTGCCATGAGGTTTGTTAGTTTTAAAATCTCGTAATAACGGGTAAAAACTGAAAGTAAATTTCTGCACATTAATTAAAAATGTTATAAGTTCCTGCAGAAACTTGCAGGGGCATTTTGTTCATTTTCTGTCGAGTTTCAGGTCTCGGCTAAAACTAAAAAGTTGTCCGGAACGTCGTTTTGCATAAAATCTCTTTAGAGTCCGAGTCGTGAAAATGTGATATAATTGGTCGTTTTGAGCGGGTCAGATCTAGACAATATATATATACATAAAGTCAAAGTCAAATAAAGTCCAACATTGACTTTTGAAAGTCAACGGGTTGGCACAATACTTGTTGGATGTTATAAAAATAATAAAAAATATTATTACGAGTATAACAATTTAGACTTAACCACTTTTATGAACGGATATAATTCTAAAAGTGGTAATTTTGGTTAACGTACGGGACATAATCCCGATACGAGTAAATGATAACCAACTTGAACGTCGAATGTGCGACGATATAAACAAATATTATTCCGAAAATAACAACTTTCTAAAAATAGAAAG
>BQNB010052942.1:0-40255 GCA_026074375.1 Tanacetum coccineum | reverse complement strand
TGATGATATCTATAACAATTTTAAGATTGTTGAACAAGAGGTTAAAGGAACTGCAAACTCAAGCTCAAGCTCAAGTTCTCAGAACTTGGCTTTTATGTCATCTACTAGAAGTACTAATGAAGTTAATACTGCTTATGGAGTTAGTACTGCTAGTACTTAAGTTAATACTGCTAACTTAAGTGATGACACTGTTTATGCATTTTTGGCCAGTCAACCAAACGGGTCTTAACTTGTACATGAGGACCTTGAACAAATCCATGAAGACGACTTAGAAGAGATGGATTTGAAGTGGCAGTTAGCATTACTGAGCACAAGAACAAGAAAGTTTTTTTTTGAATACTGGTAGAAAGATTACTATCAATGGGAGTAACACAGCTGGATATGACAAGTCAAAGGTGGAGTGTTTCAACTGTCACAAGTTGGGACACTTTGCAAGGGAATGCAGAGGACCTAGGAATCAAGATAACATGAGCAGGAATCAAGACAACTCTAGAAGGACTATAAATGTGGAAGAAATTTCATCCAAAGCCATTTTGGCTATTGATGGAGCTGGTTTTGACTGGAGCTTTATGGTAGATGAAGAAGTCTCTACAGACATGGGTCTTATGGCCTTTTCAGACTCCGAGGTACATAATAATAAAACTTGTTCAAAAACCTATCTAAAAATCTTTAAAACTCTTAAAACTTAACTTGATGATTTAAGAATAAAGTTTAACAAATCTGAGTTCAATCTAGCTATTTATAAAAGAGGGTTAACATCTGTAGAAGAACAACTTGTCTTTTACAAAAAGAATGAGGTTCTATTTTGTGAGCAACTTGCTGTTCTAAAAAGAGATATCTCATATAAAGACTCAGAAATTAGTGTGCTTAAAAATGAGTTAGAAAAGCTTAAGCAAGAAAAAGAAAGCAATCAACTTAAGATTGAAAAATTTAATAATGCTTCTAAGAGTATAGACAAATTAATATGGAGTCAGATACCTGATAAAAGTAGAAAGGGTTTAGGGTTTGTAAGCTATAATACTATTCTACCTCCTCCTACAAGATTATTTCACCCCCAAACCTTGATTTGTACAACTCTGGTTTAGAGGAGTTCTAACAGCCTGAGTTTGAGGGATATGGACCTAAGACTAGTAAGAGTGTTAGTGAAGATACTTCTAATGACGTTAGGAAATCTCTTGATGCCTCATTGATTGAGGAGTTGGTGTCAAATGATCAGTTAGAGAAGAAAACTATTTTTCATACTGTTGCTAAGATAAATTTTGTTAGATCTCAACAACAAGAAAAACTAGTTAGGAAACCAGTTAAGTATGCTGAAGTGTACAAGTCACAAACTGCTAGGGGAAATCAAAGAAACTAGAATAATTAGAAGGCCCAACAACTAGGAAGTGACTTTGTGATGTACAATAAAGCTTGTTTTGTCTGTGGAAGCTTTGACCATGTGCAGGCTAACTGAAATTACCATCAAAGGGAAAGGATGGTATATGGGAATAATTATACAAGGGTGAATTACAATTATTCTACTAAAAAGGCTCACCCTTGTGCTCACATGAACATAGTTCCAAGAGCAGTTTTAATGAAAATCTGGCCTAAGACCATTATACTGTTAGTAGGCATGATAATATTGTCACCAAAAAATACAGTTTATAGTGCTTATAAGACAGTGTCATGTTTTTCTAAATCAGCACAATCAACTGTAAAGAGGCCCTATCAAATAAGAACAACATTAACTAACAAAACATTTTGTCAAAAAGTTAATACTGCTAAGGGAAAAGTTAATACTGCTAGGCCAAAAGCAGTTAATACTGCTAGGCCAAATACAGCAGTAGTTAATGTTGTTAGGGCAAATTAGGTTAATGCTGTTAAGGCCTTAGCATGTTGGGTTTGGAGACCTACCAAACTTAACAGTGCATAAATTACTTTCAAGAGATATAATTATGTTGATGCACGAGGCAGATCCAAGTCAGTGATGGCTTGGGTCTCCAAAGGAAACTAATTTCCTTATTTTTATGTGCAGGGTCATCCATAAAAAGAAGATCAAGGCTATGTTAACAGTGGATGCTCAAGGCACATGACAGGAAACATGTCCTGTCTCTCAAACTTCAAGGAATTTAATGGAAGATATGTTACATTTGGGGGAGGAGCCAAAGGAGGAAGAATTACTGGTAAAGAAATTATTAAAACTGGTAAACTTGATTTTAAAGATGTGTACTTTGTTAAGGAGATATAGTTTAACCTTTTTAGTGTTTCACAGATGTGTGACAAAAAGAACAGTGTTTTTTTTACTGACACTGGATGTTTTGTTCTGTCTTCTAACTTTAAGTTAGCTGATGAAAGTCAGGTTTTACTTAAAATTCCTAGAAAGAACAATATGTATAGTGTTGATATGAAGAATATTGTTCCTAAAGAGTGTTTAACTTGTCTTGTTGCAAAGGTCACACTTGATGAATCAATGCTATGGCATAGGAGGCTAGGTCATATAAATTTTAAAACTATTAATAAACTTGTTAAGGATAACCTTGTGAAAGGTTTACCTATAAAACATTTTGAAAATGATTAAACTTGTGTTGCTTGCCTTAAAGGAAAACAACACAAAGCCTCCTGTAAGTCCAAAATTCAGAACTCTATTACTCAGCCTTTATTCATGTTGCATATGAACTTGTTTGGTCTAACTTTTGTGAGCAGCTTAATGAATAGAATTATTGTTGTATTGTCACGGATGGATTTATAGCAGATTTACTTGGGTTTTCTTTTTAGCATCTAAGAATGAAACTAGTAGCATTCTTAAGAGCTTTATAACTCATATAGAAAATCTAGTTGATAAGAAAGTAAAGATAATCAGATGTGACAATGGAATAGAGTTTAAAAATAGAGTTATGAGTGAGTTTTGTGAAAAGAAAGGCATTAAAAGGGAATTTAGTGTAGCTAGAATTCCTCAGCAAAATGGTGTTGCTGAGAGAAGAAATAGGACACTAATTGAGGCTGCTAGAACCATGTTAGCTGACTCTAAGTTTCGTACTCATTTCTGAGCTGAAGCAGTTTTATACTGCTTGCTATGTACCAGAATAGGATATTAGTAGTCAAGCCTCATAACAAGACTCCTTATGAACTCTTTAGAGGTAGAACACCTTCTTTAAGCTTCATGAAACCATTTGGGTGTCATTGATACCTTCTTAATTCTTTAGATATTTTTGGCTAGTTTGTTGAAAATTCTGATGTGGATCTTTGTTCGATATCAGTAAATAGTAAGGTTTTAGAGTTTACAACATTAGACTAGGAAAGTGAATGATAACTTGCATGTTAGGTTCTTGGAGGATAAGACCTATTATTGCCGGTGATTAGACCAAAGTGGCTGTTTTAACATTGATGTTCAACAAATATATCAATGGGAAAATGTTTTTTTTTTATTTATGTGCCAGTTGTTGCAGGTACAACCTCTAATGATTTTGTAGGTACAAAAGAAAGTATTGGTGCAGGTCATTCTAGCAAGGAGCCAGGATCTAGCCAATACTACATCTTAATGCCACTATGGAAAGATGGTTCACTATTTGATTCTTCTTCAAAGAATGTTAGCAATGAAGAACCACAACCTTTTAATGATGTTGAAAAGATAGATTATGAAGGTGGAATTGATGATCAAGAAAGGAATGAAAACATTGCTTAAGCTGTTAATACTGTTGGGCCAAGTATTAATACTGCCACTACAAATTTTAATACTAGTAGACTAAATATTAATATTGTTAGTTCAACAGTTCCTACTGCTCCACTTGAATCCACATATGCTGATTTCTTTAGTGATGAATCAAAATTGGATTTGAGCAACATTGCTACCACATATCCAGTTCCTACTACTCTAAATACAAGAATCCATAAAGATCATTCACTTGATCATGTGCTTGGTGATGTGCAGTCTGGTGTACAAACAAGGAGAATGATAAATGAACAAGGGTTTATTAGTGCTGTTTATGAAGGAAAAACTCATGAAGACCTTCATACTTGTCTATTTGCCTGTTTCCTATCTCAGGAAGAGTCCAAGAAGACAATCCAAGCATTAAAAGATCCAAGCTGGATAGAAGCTATGCAAGAAGAGCTTCTGCAATTCAAATTACAACTTGGTGGATTTACCTTATGGTAAAAGGGCCATTGGAATCAAATGGGTGTACAGAAACAAGAAAGATGAGAGAGGTATTATGATTAGAAACAAGGCAAGACTAGTTACACAAGGTTACACTCAAGAAGAAGGAATAGATTATGATGAGGTTTTTGCTCCAGTTGCTAGGATTGAAGCAATTAGGTTGTTCTTAGCCTATGCCTCATTCAAAGATTTTGTTGTGTACCAGTGGATTATGAATGTGCATTTCTGTTGGCAAATTGAAGAAGAAGTTTATGTCTATCAACCTCCAGGATTTGAAGATCCAGAGTTCCCTGACAAAGTTTACAAGGTAGAAAAGGCATTATATGGTCTACATCAAGCTCCTAGAGCCTGGTATGAGACTCTATCTACTTATTTATTGGACAATGGATTTCAGAGAGGTCAGATTGATAAGACTTTGTTTATTAAAAGAATCAAAAGTGATATTCTACTAGTTCAAGTATATGTTGATGATATCATTTTTGGATCTACTAAGAAGGAGTTATGCAATGATTTTGAAAAGTTGATGCACAAGAAATTCCAGATGAGTTCTATGGGTGAACTCACTTTCTTCTTAGGACTTCAAGTGACACAGAAACATGATGGGATTTTCATAAGTCAAGACAAGTATGTGGAAGAAATTTTGAAGAAGTTTGGTTTCTCAACTGTGAAGACAGCAAGTACACCCATGGAAACTTCAAAGCCATTGCTCAAGGATGCAGAAGCTGAAGATGTTGATGTTCACTTATATAGATCAATGATTGGATCATTGATGTATCTAACAGCTTCTAGGCCTGATATAAGTTTGTGTTATGTGATTGTGGCAAGATTTCAAGGTCACTCCTATAAGTTTCACAATCTTTATGCTGTGAAAAGAATCTTTATAATACTTGAAAAGGTCAGCATACAATTAGGCCTTTGGTATCCTAAGGGGACCTCACCATTTTGACTTGGATGCTTAGACTGATAGAGACTTGTGATGTAAGTTTAGACGGGAAATCCACAACAAGAGGTTGTCAATTTCTTGGGAAGAGATTGATTTCATAGCAATGTAAGAAGCAAACTATAGTTTCCAACTCTACTACTGAAGCAGAATATTGGATTCAAAATCAAAAGTTGGATTATGGATACAACTTCATGAATACCAAGATTTTCATTGATAATGAAAGCACAATCTGCATAGTAAGAAATACAGTCGTTTCACTCAAAGACTATGCACATGAGATTAGCATTCACTTCATCAGGGATTCAATTTAAGAAGAAGCTTATTCAAATGATTAAGATTCATACTAATCACAATGTTGCTGATTTACTTACAAAAGCTTTAGATGTTGGAAGATTTTAATATCTGATTGCTAGTATTGGAATGCTTAACCTCTGAAGCATTGATTGAGGGGAGGTTAATATGCAGCAAAGAATATGTTGATTTTGGATATGGCAAAGCAGTTTAATGATGAAATTCAAGTTAGTGCTATTGGCCTACCTTAGTACTGGTAAGTATACTTTCTACTGCTGTTATAATTAATACTATGAGAACTAAGAGAAAGCAAAAACAGACAAAGAGAAAAAGTGTGAGCTTAAAAGAATTGAGAGAAAGCAAAAAAAGACAGTGAGAAAAAGTGTGAGCTTAAAATAATTGAGAGATGAGTGGAGCAAAAACAGACATAGTGTATCAGTGAGCAAAAGAATTGAGAGATACAGTGAGTTTAAAAACAGAAAGAGAGCTTGTGAAAATCAACATTGATGATGGAAATGTCTTTTGGAACAAAATTGAGGTTAAAACTAGTACCTCAAAAGTTAATACTGCTAGGCTAAACTTAGTACTACTGAAAAAAAAAATTAGTACTGTTAATCTAAACTTAGTACTGATGGGCATTACTTAGTACTTTTAGGATAAACTTAGTACTGTTGGGCAGACGTTAGTACTGATTGAGGAATAAAATAATTTTTGGGCTATTAAATATAGTCGTTGAGATAATGTATATCAAAATTATTTTGCTTATAGGGGTTTATAATTTGGATAATTCTTGATCTTTCTTTCATTTATAAAGCTGTTCTTCAAGATTTAGAATCCATTTTATTCAGTCTGGTCCAAGCAAAAACCTTTAAGCGTGTCTATAAAATCTCAATTAATTTGCCAAAACTCTCATTCTCTCATTTATATGAACATTTGTTACCCCCAAAATTGGGGTTCCGCCAGCGGATTAAATGGGTCCGGGGCAGTGTTACTTCAGATCAATACACAGTTATATTAGACGACACTAAAGTCGTTTAAAATGATACATTGGATTTAATTGAAAGACTTAATACAAAAGCATATAGCTTTACTTGTTCATTGTTGAATATTACAAAAGTTGACAATACATTGCCCCATATATGATGCACCTAAATCTTTAAGAGTGCAATCCAAAATGTAACCCAATGCATCCCTGGCATCCATCCTATTGTTCTCTGAAAACTTTGCTCTTAAAAACGTCACAACAATAATTGTTGGTGATCATTGGTTTGATATATTCATGATATGTAGGACCGCAAGGACTTTTTGTGTTTAATGCACACATGCACGCATCACAAAAATAGATTACTTTACACTAAAGCTATGACAATGAAGCTCGTCGTCTTGTGTTCGCCATAATATTGCTACTCAGCCCGCAATGATGTTTTAACCCGAAAAACATCCCTAAAATTCGACATGCTATAACGTTCGATCTCGGTGATAGCAAGTCACCCGAACGGGGAGGTCGTTTCCCAATAGATCAATTAAATTAACATTCGCGCTCACATTAATGTAATTCCTAACTACCATCTATGCATTTGGACAGTTCATGATAATGGGCTTAATTGGGTTATCGGTACTTAGCAATCATGTAATCAATAATTGCGTCCAATTTTGTAAAACAATAGCTTGTTTCACCCAAATAATAGTAAAATCAGTCAACTTGTAAAAGTGTGGGGCTATGAATCAACCTTGAGTTCTGATATCCAAATATCGCTGATTTAAGCGTCACGTAAAAAATGATCGAATGGCAACTTAAATTATAAATAGGTCGTATTATAAGTACCGGAGTTACTGGAATATATATCCTTATAGGTTGTAATTGTACTATCGTTCGGGCTATCATTATTTAAGCAGGTCATGACATGACGTCGAGGGAGTTAGGACCACTTATAAATCGTAATCCCAACAACTCGTCGAAACGCATAAGAAGAGGCCTTCATGATGAAACTCCCTAGTAAAATAGTACTTTGATAACCAATACATTCTATATAGTTCAATACACCAACTATTGGTTATGGTATTAATTGGTTTAATAAGTAAATAAAAAGTTGTATAATTATTGTTTTTAGTAAAACTAGAATTTAAACTTTTGCGTTTTAAGCCCGCCGGATTTTGAACGTTTCTTACTGCTCCATCTTTTCGTATTTGGCGAGTTATCCATAATTTGACATTTTTGTAATTTGACCCTCTGGCGAACAGTATAACTTTTACTTGTTTCACATCTAGACGTGACTTTTTAAAAATCGTTATTCGTTGTCGTACAACCGTTTAAATGTAGTATTTTATTCGTTATGCTCCGTTTTTAGTGATTCTTCGAGGAAGTTCTCGTTTTTGAAAGTTCTATAATTTTTATGAGGTTTACAAAAATATACTTTCTGTCTTGAATAGTAACTTTTAATAAAATATTGATTTTATTAAAAGTATTAATTGTCCGTAAACTCGCGTTTGAATTCATAACATTTCACCTCGTTCGTTATTAACCGAAAAATTGCGATTCTTTTCATTTTGGAATCCTAAATAATGTGTATTATTTATTATAATTATCAATCATTGCTGTTTATAATGTTTATAAAATGTTTTTATAAAAAATTTTCTTACGACTTCGTTTTTTAACGATTATAACTCGTTTTTAACGTAACTTTTGTCGTTTTAAGCCGTTTTAACAAGTTTCTTACTTTTCGGAATCGATCGTGAATGTGATTATCTTATAAAAATATATAATAAATATATTTTTAGGCACTTTGGGACAGAATGTTGAACTTAGCATTCATAGGTTCATTTTTGAACCTTGTTTTATGTTTTACAACTTTTTTACTTTTTTCATAATAACCATAAGTGTTATATTCTTCTTTTCTGATATAACCTTATTTTAATGATTTATAACACTTAATATAAGTCCATAATTAACCTTAACTTGTCTTAAGTATTTCTTTAACTAGAAACATATTAATAAACTATAAAAACCCTAATTATCCCATAATCATGTTTACACCAAAAACACATGATACAATATTTTATCATCATTTTTAACATGATATATGTAATGTCACAAATATATAAAAGTATTCCAAATGATCATTTCAAAGTTAAATCTCATTTTTATGATAAAATCCTAAATGGTGATTAAACTAAATAGAAATAACATATGCTAAAAAATGAAGATTATAAGAACATAAAGAGTTCAAGTAAACCTTATGAGGTATGATGATGATGATATGCTAGTGCTAAACCCTTATTTAGCCACAAAACCAAAGCTTGCACAAATAATAACCCTTGTTTTCTTAACAAACCCTCTCATTCCTTTTCTTAAGTAATATGGAAAAAGCTTAGACCAATGATTGGGATCACTTTAGAATTACCTTATAGAATGGTTGTGTATAGGAGTGTATGGGTTGGATATAAATTTTGTATGGATTATGTAGGTTGCTTGCTTGATGCTGTGGAGCTTATACTAAGAGCAAAAAGGGGGTTTTATTTGTTTTTCATAAGTGTTGAAGATGAATGATCTTTCTTTACTCGAGATACATGTATATATATGGCGTAAGAACCTGTCAAGGGGACAAGGTTATGGTTCAAGTGATGGGAGCTCCGTGCTTTGTTGCTTACTTGATCTTCTTGGTTCTTTCTTGGCGGCTTTCCCGGTCTTGGTCTTAGGCTTATGGTTCTAATGAGTACAATGAGACAAGTGATTGTGTGCATTAAGAGTGTAAGGTGTAGATAAATGGGATAGTTATGGTGTTGTTTTGACCAAATGGAAGAGTGTATTGTATTTCTTTGTACCATTGACATAAATGCGGCATATAAGAGCATATATATGATATATTTGAGTATAACATTATGTATTGGGTATAAAAGTGGGTTTTTGTTGAAGCGTAGAAAGTATTTGTTGGTTCCGGGAGTGCCCTGAACGCAATTTTTTTCGCTGAAACGGTATACACTTTACGTATCGATAAAAATAAAATGAACAAAGTTAATAATTATCCTCAAAATAATTACTTAACCCTTGTTTGATGTAAACATTTAATTGTTTGATGCCCGTTTACATTGAACGCTAATTTTTAGCTTACGCGATTTAAACTTAATTCATGAAATTACAAGCAAACGCGTACAACACTAAAAATAAATAGTAGATTTTTCATCGTCGTCAAATGACTTGTAAAAACACAGGGTGTTAAGATTCACCCGTTAAACGAGCCTTGTCCTCAAGGCTCATAATGCAGCACTTGACGACGGTGTGGTCTTGGTGAAGAGGTGTGGATATTTCTTCTTGAATTGGTCTTCACGCTCCCACGTGAACTCAGGACCTCTCTTGGAGTTCCATCGAACTTTGACTAATGGGATCCGACTTCGCTTCAACCGTTTTAACTTCACGGCCCACTATTCTACGGTTCCTCAACAAAATGAAGCTTGTCATCAAGATGAAGTCCATCCAACGGAACGGCTAATGGTTCGTCGGCATGACACTTTTTCAGATTAGATACATGAACGTATTATGAACTCTGCTCAATTCTTCTGGAAGTTCAAGCTTGTAAGCACTTCTCCACTCTTTTTATTACTTAAAAGGCTCCAACATACCTAGGGTTCAACTTCCCCGTTTGCCAAAACCGTACAAACCTTTACAAAGGTGATAATTATAGCATGACTTTTCAACCGACTTGGAATTCCATTTGTGATTTCGCTTAAGCATCGGCGTAAATCTTCTAGTCGACACGAGCGGCTTGCATCCTCTGCTTGATCTGAGATGATTTTCTCAGTGTCTCTTGAATCAGTTCTGGACGAGTATTGAGCTTCTCCAAATTCAGTCCAACAAACAGTTTGTGAACGACACGTTCGAAATAAAGTGCTTGAATAGTGCGGCCGTGATGCTAGCGTGATAGCTATTGTTGTATTGAAAACTCGATCTAAATGGTAAATGGTTAACCCAACCATTTCCAAAGTCGATTTCCAAGCCGAAAATATCTTTTAGTGAGTTTTGAATGGTCCTCTCGCTTTTGCCCGTCTGTTGTGGATGGTAAGCGGTACTCATATCCATATTAGTAACCAAAGCATTCTGAAGTGACCTCTAGACATTTGATGCGAATCTCGCGGTAGCATCACAAATGTTTGAGGACGTATTCCATGTCTGTGACCACCTCCTGTCAGGAACATTCTTGACTAGTTTATCTTAAGGATCAGTCTCTTCTTGGTGTGAAGATCGACAGACTTTGTGAGTCTGGTCAAACAATCACCCAAAATGTGTCATTAGCCTTGAAGATCGCTGCTTAGGAAGCTTTGTAACAAAACCATGGTTGGATGTTGGTCCCATTCAATTGGGTATTTTGGGTTGTACCAACATCCTTGATGGCCTTTGATGTTCGGCCTTGACCTTACGCACAGGTCAAAACATTAGCTAACATAAGTGGCTATGTCGGGCTTTCATGTTGGTGCCACCAATATAATCCGGATGGATAGTAGTTTTTGATTGTGGGACTCGCGCATGTTCTCGTCCGCAAATCGCCATAACAAGGTAAACAGCTCCTGCCTTAAGGCATATGGTTCCCATTCGTACGTGGTTCCAAACTTTTGTTCTAATTGCTTTTGGGAATTTAGCGTTTTCAATCAACATTCCCCCAGTGTCTTCACTCTTAATGTTCTCTGGTTTTTGCGCTTCAGTCTGAGCATTCAAGATCTGTTTGGGAAGATCCAAGCTAATAGTCATGACTAAGGCTAGAACTCTTTAAGGTGGTTCTCGTTCTTTCCTGCTCAAAGCATCAGCAATGACATTTGCTTTCCTCGGGTAGCATAACGAATATCAGCAATCGTAATCACTTAGGGCAAACTTTCAATACCATCGGCGTTGCTCATGTTCAACTCTTTTTGGTCTAAAATGTATTGCAAACTATTGTGATCGAGTGAACACCGTTTCACTTAGTTCCCTATTACATAATGTCGTCCTGATCTTAGGAGTGCGAACACCACTGCAACCAGTTCTAAATCATGAGTCGTATAGTTCTTATCTCAATGGAAAGTTCTAATTGGCTGTGATGCATATGAAATACCTATTCTCTTTTGTATCAACACAGTGCCAAAACCCTTCTTTGAAAGGTGCAGTATTGCTTGAAATCTTCGCTTGCCTTAAGTAATGTAAGGATTGGTGCATGCATAACCTTGCTTCAACAGTTGAAAAGTGCTTCTTGTTTATCGCCCCAACAACTTGATCTTTTCTTTGGCGTATGCTTAGTCATTGGTTTGGCGATCTTTGAAAACCCTTCAATGAATCTTTGGTAATAACCTAAAAACTAAAAAAAAAGACCTTAAAATTGAGAATCTCCGTTGGTGACGTAGGAGGATGTCCAATCTTTAATGGCTTCCAATTGGCTGGATCCACATGAATTCCTGTCACTATCGATCTATGACAGAGGAAACTGTACCGTGGAAATCCAAAATTCACTTTGAAAATTTGGTACAACTCCTCTTTCTTCAACAATTCCAATATTATTTCAGATGTCTTCGTGCTTTCTTTGCTTGTTTCTTGGAAATAGGTCAAAATATGTCAATAAACGACAATTACGAATTTGTTCCAGATATAAGGTTTGCACACTCGGTTCATGAGGTCCATAAACACAAGTAGGTGCATTTGTCAACACAACGGCATAACTCCCCTTGAAATTTCGTAATGGCGTAAACGAGTTCTGAAGGCAGTCTCGGAATTGTCTTCTTCTCGAACCCTCAGTTGTATTGATAACCTGACCGTAGGTCAATCTTTGACGTAAACATCGCCTTTGGAGTTGATCAATATAGGTCATCAATTCCTTGGTGAGCGGTAACGGTTCTTCACCGTTAGTTTATTTAGATTCCCGGTTACGTCAGTGCACATCGGAATGATTACGTACCTTCTTTTTGACAAAACAAGACCGGAGCTCCCAAGGTGAGGAACTGGGTCTTATAAAGCCTTTATCGGACAGCTCTTTCAGTTGCTCATATAACTCCCTTTTCTATCTCGGAAGGCGCCAATCGATAAGGTGCCCGTGCTACCGGTACAGCACCAGGTACCAAATCAATTTGAAACTCATTGTCGAGTCGGTAGGAAGACCGGAAAGTACTTCAGGATAAATAAACTTCGGAAAAGTCTTGTACTTATTGGGTACGTCCTCTAAGATCGTTCTTCTTCGACTTGTCTTCAACCTCTTTTTGCAGATGACATGTGCCAAAAGATAGGAAATCCTCTTACATTGTTCTTCTGCGCTTTTGTGCTACGAAATGATGTTAATCGTGTCTCATTTCCCATGAGTACTTCCCATTACCGTGTTTATGATTAAGGTTTTATTTCTCTAGGGGATGCGAACAATCTTTAATGACCGCTTGGTTACTAAGCCAACACAATCATACCGATTTATAGAATCGAAACTACCTCAAGTTCTATAGCATTAAGTTTTATGTTGAATGGGTGATTTAGTAAATTCTCTAATGGCGAGTAAATTTGATAGCGAATTGTCCTAGGGCGACTAGTGAAGTGTCTCGGCTTAAGATTTGGTATAAGATGATGCCAACTTTGTAGTAAGACGGAGTGAAGGCATGCTTAGTTGATATGGTTACTAATTCGATTTCCAAAAGTAAACGCGTTCTATGAATACGCACACAAAACATGATATAAGTAGAAAATTGTTTCCTTACCAATAGGTTTTTAGAGTGACTACTCTCAACACGGCATGGTACTTCCTGGAATTAATACATAGTTGATAAGGCATGTATATTTGAGGATAACGATCAGTGCTCATTTTCATCAAAATAAGTTAAAAATTTTAATGATATTCGTGAGAGTAGTTTTTGTAAGAGTAAATATGGAACCTTAAGTTAATATTGATGAAATTCTCATAATACGATAATTGGATAGATAATTTGAAATCATTCGTACAACTGAAATTTAAGGGAAATACAACGAGAACTCCTAAGGAGATAAAGTCTAAGATAGTTTCAACTTAGGATTTGCTAGGCAAGGCTAGTCAACTTTCTCTTTTAAGCTTCGATCTCATCCTTAATGTTGTTAGGGCCTTGATCGGTTTCTCATCCTCTTAAGGTATGCACCACTCCATGTGCTCTAGTACTACAGGTCACAAACTCCTAGGGGAAATAAAAGAAACTGGAATAATCAAAAGTCCCAACAGCTAGGAAGTGACTTTGTGATGTACAATAAAGCTTGTTTTGTCTGTGAAAGCTTTGACCTTGTGCAGGCTAACCGCAATTACCATCAAAGAGAAAGGATGGTATCTGGGAATAATTATACAAGGGTGAATTACAATTATTCTGCTAAAAAGGCCCACCCTCGTGCTCACAGGAACATAGTTCCAAGAGCAGTTTAAATAAAAACTGGCCTAAGACCACTTAATACTGCTCATCCTAAAAATACAATTTATAGTGCTGTACCAATGTCATGTTTTTCTAAATCAACATAATCAATTATAAAGAGGCCCTATTAAATGAGAACAACATTAACTAATAAAATTTTTTGTCAAAAAGTTAATACTGCTAGGCCAAAAGTAGTTAATACTGTTAGGCCAAATACAACAGTAGTTAATGCCATCAGGGCAAATCAGGTTAATGCTGTTAAGGCCTTAGCATGTTGGGTTTGGAGACCTACCAAACTGAACAGTGCATCAATTACTTTCAAGAGACATAATTATGTTGATGCACGAGGCAGATCCAAGTTAGTGATGGCTTAGGTCCCTAAAGGAAACTAATTTCCTTTTTTTATGTGCAGGGTCATCCACAAAAAGAAGATCAAGGCTATGTTGATAGTGGATGCTCAAGGCACATGACAGGCAACATGTCCTATCTCTCAAACTTCAAGGAATTTGATGAAGGATATGTTATATTTAGGGGAGGAGCCAAAGGAGGAAGAATTACTAGTAAAGGAACTCTTAAAACTGGTAAACTTGATTTTAAAGATGTGTACTTTGTCAAGGAGTTAGAGTTTAACCTTTTTAGTGTTTCACAGATGTGTGACAAAAAGAACAGTGTTCTTTTTACTGACACTGGATGTTTTGTTCTGTCTCCCAACTTTAAGTTAGCTGATGAAAGTTAGGTTTTACTTAAAGTTCCTAGAAAGAACAATATGTACAGTGTTGATATGAAGAATATTGTTCCTAAAGAGTGTTTAACTTGTCTTGTTGCAAAGGCCACACTTGATTAATCAATGCTATGACATAGGAGGCTAGGTCATTTAAATTTTAAAACTATTAATAAACTTGTTAAGGATAACCTTGTGAAAGGTTTACCTATAAAACATTTTGAAAATGACCAAACTTGTGTTGCTTGCCTTAAAAGAAAACAACACAAAGCCTCCTGTAAGTCCAAAATTCAAAACTCTATTACTTAGCCTTTATTCATGTTGCATATGGACTTGTTTGGTCTAACTTTTATGAGCAGCTTAATGAATAAGAAATATTATCTAGCTGTCACTGATGATTATAGCAGATTTACTTGGGTTTTCTTTTTAGCATATAAGGATGAAACTAGTAGCATTCTTAAGAGCTTTTTAACTCAGATAGAAAATCTAGTTGATAAGAAAGTAAAGATAATCAGATGAGACAATGGAATAGAGTTCAAAAATAGAGTTATGAGTGAGTTTTGTAAAAAGAAAGGCATTAAAAGGGAATTTAGTGTAGCTAGAACTCCTCAGCAAAATAGTGTTGCTGAGAGAAGAAATATGACACTAATTAAGGCTACTAGAACCATGTTAGCTGACTCTAAGTTACCTACTACATTTTGGGATGAAGCAGCTAATACTGCTTGCTATGTGCAGAATAAGGTATTAGTTGTCAAGCCTCATAACAAGACCCCTTATGAACTCTTTATAGGTAGAACACCTTCTCTATGCTTCATGAAACCATTTGGGTGTTATGTTACCATCCTTAATACTTTAGATCATTTAGGCAAGTTTGATGGAAATTCTGATGATGGATTCTTTGTTGGATACTCATTAAATAGTAAGGCTTTTAGAGTATACAATATTAGAACTAGGAAAGTAGAAGAAAACTTGCATGTTAGGTTCTTGGAGGATAAGCCTATTATTGCAGGTGATGGACCAAAGTGGCTGTTTGACATTGATGTTCAAACAAAATCAATAAATTATGTGCCAGTTGTTGCAGGTACAACCTCTAATGATTTTGTAGGTACAAAAGAAAGTATTGGTGCAGGTCATTCTAGCAAGGAGCCAAGATCTAGGCAAGACTACATCTTAATGCCACTATGGAAAGATGGTTTACTATTTGAATCTTCTTCAAAGGATGTTAGCAATGAAGAACCACAACCTTCTAATAATGCTAAAAATAAGGATGATGAAGGTGGAATTAATGATCAAGAAAGGACTAAAAACAGTGCTCAAGCTGTTAATACTGCTGGGCCAAGTATTAATACTGCCAGTACAAATTTTAATACTGGTAGTCTAAATATTAATACTGTTAGTCCAACAGTTCCTACTGCTCCACTTGAATCCACATATGTTGATTTCTTTGGTGATGAATCAGAATTGGATTTGAGCAACATTGCTACCACATATCCAGTTCCTACTACTCCAAATATAAGAATCTATAAAGATTATTCACTTGATCATGTGCTTGGTGATGTGCAGTCTGGTGTACAAACAAGGAGAATGATAAATGAACAAGGGTTTATTAGACCTTCATACGTGTCTATTTGCCTATTTCCTATCTCAGGAAGAGCCCAAGAAGGTAATCCAAGCATTAAAAGATCCAAGCTAGATAGAAGCTATGCAAGAAGAGCTTCTGCAATTCAAATTACAACAAGTTTGGACATTGGTGGATTTACCTTATGGCAAGAGGGCCATTGGAACACACTGGATGTACAGAAACAAGAATGATAAGAGAGGTATTATGATTAGAAACAAGGCAAGACTGGTTGTACAGGGTTACACTCAAGAAGAAGGAATAGATTATGATGAGGTTTTTGCTCTAGTGGCTAGGATTGAAGCAATTAGGCTGTTCTTAGCCTATGCCTCATTCAAAGATTTTGTTGTGTACCAGATGGATGTGAAGAGTGCATTTCTGTATGGCAAAATTGAAGAAGAAGTTTATGTCTGTCAACCTTCAGGATTTGAAGATCCAGAGTTCCATGACAAAGTTTACAAGGTAGAAAAGGCATTATATGATCTACATCAAGCTCTTAGTGCCTGGTATGAGACTCTATCTACTTATTTATTGGACAATGGATTTCAAAGAGGTCAGATTGATAAGACTTTATTTATTAAAAGAATCAAAAGTAATATTCTACTAGTTCAAGTATATGTTGATGATATCATTTTTAGATCTACTTAGAAGGAGTTATGCAATGATTTTGAAAAGTTGATGCACAAGAAATTCCAGATGAGCTCTATGGGTGAACTCACTTTCTTCTTAGGACTTTAAGTGATACAAAAACATGATGGGATTTTAATAAGTCAAGACAAGTATGTGGAAGAAATTTTGAAGAAGTTTGGTTTCTTAACTGTGAAGACAGCAAGTACACCCATGGAAACTTCAAAGCTATTGCTCAAGGATACATAAGCTGAAGATGTTAATGTTCACTTATATAGATCAATGATTGGATCATTAATGTATCTAACAGCTTCTAGGCCTGATATAATGTTTGCTGTATGTGCTTGTGCAAGATTTCTAGTCACACCTAAAGTTTCACATCTTCATGCTATGAAAAAATCTTTAGATACTTGAAAGGTCAACCTAAATTAGGCCTTTGGTATCCTAAGGACTTACCATTTAACCTAGAAGCTTATACTGATAGTGACTATGCTGGTGCAAGTTTAGACATGAAATCCACAACAGGAGGTTGTCAATTTCTTGGGAAGAGATTGATTTCATGGCAATGTAAGAAGAAAACTATAGTTGCCAATTCTACTACTAAAGCAGAGTATGTAGCTGCTGCTAGTTGCCGTGGACAAGTACTCTGGATTCAAAACCAAATGCTGGATTATGGATACAACTTCATGAATACTAAGATTTACATTGATAATGAAAGCACAATCTGCATAGTTAAGAATCTAGTGTTTCACTCAAAGACTAAGTACATTGAGATTAGACATCACTTCATCAGGGATTTAAATGAGAAGAAGCTTATTCAAATGATTAAGATTCACACTAATCACAATGTTGCTGATTTACTTACAAAAGCTTTTGATGTTGGAAGATTTCAATATCTGATTGCTAGTATTGGAATGTTTAACCTCTGAAGCATTGATTGAGGGGAGGTTAATATGCAGCAGAAATAATGCTTGAACCGGAATGGCATAGTAGCTAATGATGAAATTCAAATTAGTACTGTTGGCCTACCTTACTACTGATAAGTATACTTTCTACTGCTGTTATAATTCATACTATGAGCATTGAGAGAAAATAAAAACAGACAAAGAAAAAGTGTGAGCTCAAAAGAATTGAGAGATACAGTGAGCTTAAAAACAAAAAGAAAGATTGTGAGAATCAACATTGATGATGGAAATGTCTTATGGAACGAAATTGAGGTTAAAACTGGTACCTCAAAAGTCAATACTGCTAGGCTAAACTTAGTACTGTTGGAAATTTTTTTAGTACTGTTAGTCTAAACTTAGTACTGCTGGGCATTACTTAGTACTGTTAGGCAAAACTTGGTACTGCTAGGCTACCGTTAGTACTGTTTGAGGCATAACAGATTTTTGGCAATTAAATATAGCCGTTGAGATATTTATGTCAAATATTTCGCTTATAAGGGTCTATAATTTGGATAATTCTTGATCTTTCTTTCACTTATAAGCTTTCTTCTAGATAAAGAATCCATTTTATTCAGTCAGTCCATTTAAAACCCTTAAGCGCTGTCTATAAGATCTCAATTAACTTTGCCAAACTCTCATACTCTCATTAACGAACATTCACCCAGAACCCTTATCTTAACTCAATCACTAATGGCGAATTTGGAATTCTGCGACAAACACAACATGGTTGCTTATCTAAAGAAACCAACTAGGTGTGAAGGATTCTAATAAATAGTATATTTTCTCAATGGTAGTTATATAATGTATGCTTTTACTAAGAATCCTACTATCTATGTTTCTCTCATCGAAAAGTTTTAGCAGACTGCTACTGTCTGTTGATAATGGAGAACAAAAAATAACTGCCACAAATGATGGCAAAGAATTCACTATTACTGAAGAATCTGTTAGGAGACATCTCTAATTGGAAGATGTAGATGGTATTAGTGTTTTGCCAACTACTAAATTTTTTGCTCAACTCTCACTAATGGGATATGTTTCAACTGATGATAAACTAACTTTTCAAAAAGGAAAATTATCTCCTTAGTGGAGATTTTTGATCCATACCATCCTACACTGTCTTAGCCCTAAGAAAACTTCTTGGGAACAATTTATTAGCAATATAGCAACTGCTATTATTTGCTTGGCACAACCAGAACTTTTAACTTTTCTAAATTGATTTTTGATGGTATGGTGAAAAACTTGGATAGTAAATATAAAATTTTAATGTATCCAAGATTTATTCAAATATTTTTTTGGACAAGAACAAAAGATTCCCTAATCTCCACAACATAAAATATATTGCTCCTGCTTTAACTCCAAAACTTTTTAGCAATATGAAAAGAGGTTTTTCTGGGGAACACACACCTTTGTTTCTAAGTATGCTTGCAATTCAAGCAGAAGAGGGTGAAGGTTCAGGACATCCCTCTGAACCCCAACCACCATCTTCTACTGCTCAACCTACTCATGAAGAAGCAATTCCTAATGTTGTATCATCATCACACCAAAAGACTTAAACACCTAGGCAAACCTTAAACCAGGTCATTGAGTTACCTCAGACTAGTGAGCCTATACCGAATGTACCAGATGAAGCTGTCTATGAGGAGTGGGATGGCAGAGTGGAAAAGGCTACCACTACTTCTTCTAGCTTAGAAGCAGAGAAGGACAGTGGTAACATTAATAGGACCCAATCTATGGAGATACCTAATGTGCCTCTTCCTCAGGGAATTAGTGCATGTGGTAGTCCCAGGTGCCAAGAAGCCATGGGGGGTTCCATTGCTCAGACTAGGTCTGAGAGGGTACCTACACAACCCTATGATTCACCTCTCCCAAGAGTTAACACACTTGGAAGTGATGAGGGCAGTATGACACTTCTAGAATTGATGGTTTTATGTACAACATTATCTAAGAAAGGAGAGCTTAGAGGCAGACTTGAAGCAAACAAAGAAGGTATATGGTGCTGCTTATACCAAACTTATTAAAAGGTGAAGAAATTAGAGAAAAATGTCAAGTCCAACCAAGCTAAAAGAAGACCAAAGATCGTGGTTTCAGATGATAAAGAGGATTTAGAGGATTCTTCCAAACACGGGAGGATTCTTCCAAACAAGTGGTATCAGAGCCTGTGTTCTGAAACTTTGATCTAAAAGAAACTAACAAGAAGATCTCTGATCTAAAATCAACTATATACGTAATAATATTCAAAGTATAGAAAATTATAAAACTACCCTTGAGGACAAAGGTGGTAGGAAAAATCTTATAAAAATAATACACGTTTTAACCGGTAAGTGATTACCGGGTCGTTTTCCCAAAGATTTATGAAATTGAGACCACATTTGTTATTTGGACAATGATTTGAATTGGTTCGAAGATGATTTGTTTTCTAGTAACCTAATAGTGAGTAAATAAAGGGACAATTTAACCTAACAACGAGAAATCAATACGGGAAAGTAAATTCTAACTAAAAATGCAAAACGAGAATTCTAAACGGGACCTAAAAACCCTAAATTATCAAAATTAAGCCTAAAATGATCTTTTTGGTTTTTGTAAGACTTAATTGACTAAAAAGCTAAGGCAAAGAAAACTAGACCAAAAACAAACGTGATACGGGCTTGAAAACACTAAAAATGTGAACGAAAATGAATTCCGTTCTTTAAAAAATAAAATTTTGCAATTTAAACCCTACGGAAGCAAAACTAATTTTCTTAGAGACTATATGATAAAAGAAAATTTTCTAAAAAGAATTATATTTTTTTGACTTTTTTATTATTTTTTATGAATTAAAAATGATTTTAACAATATTAAATGTTTAAAAATACTAAACTAATTGTAAAAATCCTGAAAAAATTACGAAAAATAGCTTGAAAAATGAGGAATCTAGGAAAAATAAGCTTGGAAACATAGCTTATCGAATAAGCTGTGAAATAAGCCTAAACAGCTTATTATACTAAAAGAGCTCAAATGTGTATAAGAAATTATTTTTGCAAAGATAGAATGAAAAAGTCCCCAGGGTGCGTTGGTTGAGTGTGTTGTGTGTTGTGTTATAAAAGGTGAGGATGTTGAGGTCGGGAGTTCGAGCCTTGCTCACCCCCGACTTCCATCTTCCCTTCCCAAGCTTCAACGACCGACCCGACACGATTTCCCATTTTTATCTTTTTTTTTTGCAAAAACCTAAAAAACAAAGTTGTAAATAAGCTAAAAACTATCAATTTTAATAAAATCAACTATTTTTAAAACTCTCTAAATAAGCTAGAAATCAGCTGTAAAGCTAACAGATTATATAAAACTTCTTTTTGATCTTATGAAAACTTAAGCAACTAAGAGGGTAAAATAAGCTATGACCTAATAAAATAAGCAACTTCTAAACTACCCCTAACCTAATGAGCTAAAATGAAAAGAGATAAGCAAATCATAACAAGAAATAAGCTTGGAACTACTTAACTCTATTTGGCTTTTATTTTAACAAACTAAAGAGAATAAATAAGCTAAAATAAGCTAAGTCCTAATCAAATTAAGCTAAACTAACCTAAACTAATCTAATAAGCAGATATGAATACGAATTAATCTAAGATAATAAGCAAAAAGCTAAAAGAAAGAAATAAGCACTTTAGTGCAAACTGTTAACCAAACAGCCCCTTAAGGCACCTTTGAGCTTATTTCTCAATAAGCTAAAAGATCCTTATAGACTTTTACCTTACTACGCTAAGAAGTATACCTAGAAAACTACTTAAAACAACTTTTAAAAGGCATTTTGAAAATCAATTCAGCATAGAAAAAGCTTAATGAAAAAGCTGTGCAGGCAGAAAACTATATTTTTGGTTTTTTAACATTTAATGTAAATGAAGAAGTGCTATTTTAAAGGCTTAAAACAAATAGACAAATAAGCTGATTTTTAAGAAACAAGTTAAAACAGATGATTAATGTTCTACAAAATACTTGTGTGCTAAAAATCAAAACCTACTTAATACTTATACTATCTAAAAATTAAGCTAGAAAGTGGCTATTTATCTATTAAAGATGCTGATGCAATTGACCATCAAAGTGAATCAACACCTAAATCCAACTATTGCAGGTTACCAATTTTACTAGAAAACACTTTATAAGGAGCAAATGAAGCAGTAATAACAACTAGAAACCAAATAAGCTTAAAATGATTATTCTACTTATTATATTCTAACAGATGCTTAACAACAACTAACTAACTTTGATTAAAACTGAATTAAGCTAACAAAGCCCCTAAATCCTACACTGATAAACTCAAATATGAGATTCAAATTGAAATCAAAGGACCAATTGGCCTCAAGCAGTACTAACTTGAGTTAGTACTGCTTGACCCAAACACCCCTTTAAATTCATCAAATCCATTTTTAGCTTATCAAAATAAGTTTTAAATAACACAGCTCAAATACCAGATATTAGACAGCTTATAGCAACCCTATTAAACATTATTAAGCAAACAAATAAGCCAGAATGAATAAGCTAACAACTATGCTATATTTTTGGTTTTTCTCTGATTTTAAGACAGAAACATGAAAACTAAAGATTTTAAACTACAAATTAAACACAATAAGCACAAATTAACTATAACTAAATCAATTAAGCTAAACTAAATATCAATAAGCAGAAATTAAGCAAAATTAAGCTAATTAGCAGTTTTAAAGCTAGTTAAGGAAAATGAAAACTTACTTAAGCCTCTGCACTAAACAAGGCTATTAAAAGCTCTTTTGAGCCATCAACAAGCTCTAGCTTATCACAAGGATAAGCTAGTAAAGTCCAATAAGCTCTTCCAGGGTAAGCTTATCATCCAAAGCAACCAAATCCATCCATAGCCTAGGGTATTAAACTGATTTTAGATTTAAGTAAAGTTAATGATTAAGTTGAGATCAATCTAAGCTTAGAGACTTAGATGAGCTTGAGATGAGCTTATAACAAGCTTATGAAACAATAACAGCTTATTTAACAAATGAGAAAAGTAAAGTGCATAATAAGAAAACTTGACTTATATTAATAAAAGAGCTGATTACAATAGTGAAAAAGGAAATTACATTTAGTAAACAATAAGCTAAAAACAGTTTTTAAAAAAAATTACATAAGCTAAAATATAAAAATCTATCTAACTAGCTAACTTCTTGCTGTGTGTGAGGAAGCTTGCTATTTATAGCCAAAGAAGAAGGTTCCAGGTCTTGAAGTTGGCTAGACGCTCCCTTTAATCCTGATCATTCATTCATCTCTAATCATTGGATACCAATCTTTCACCGTTGGATCAAATAAGTGAGCACACGGATTGCCAGTATGGCAATCCGTGTGTCAGAGTACTTGTGCTTCTTTAGCAAAGGATTTAGTGTAAAATTTCCATTCCTTGTGTGTTTCCTTGACTCCACGTGCCATACCCTTGTCCCGGCTTGACCAATGAGAGAGCTTGATGACGTATCCTTTTGCCAGCGTGGAGCTTGGTATTAGAATCATTGAGCCACGTCATTAATCGCATTTTACCCTTTGATTTGAGGTGAGGTAATAGTTGGGAACGACGATGAATAGTAAAAATGGGATTTCCCGCCCTTTTCTTTTCTTTTTATATCTTTATTTGACCCGGGGTTGTGGTTTTGACTTGGGCTTATGGTAAAAGGATTGGGCCGGGTGTTTGGGCCACGGTTAAAAGGGTTTAGTTATAAAGGGATAACGACCGTTATCTCTTTAATAAAAAGGAGATAACGGTGTTAGGGTTTAGGGACTTTTGGAGAAATTGGTTTTAACATTAAGGCTCATTTGGGTATTTTGAGGGTTTTGGCATTTTGTGGGTTGACCAATGTTGACCAAGAGTTGACTTTGACTGAGCATTGTTGAAACCTTCTGGCTCTTTTGCACTCTATCCGTTCTCGTGTCCCTGTTTGTCCGGTTTTAACCATTTTCTTGTGATCTTTGCAATATTCGTACCTACACATTCACAAACGACAAAATACACAAATACAAGCATTATTTCCATTATTTAATCATTTAAGGGCCATTTTGGATATAATAAAGATATGTGATTTCTCACATATCAAGGAAGATCTCCTAATATCAGCTACTTCTATAAGTTTGATTATTCTATGCACATTCACAATCACAGAGATCAGTTAGGAAAGTTTGATAAAAAGGATGATGATGGATTCTTCCTTGGCTACTCTCTAGTAGCTAAAGCTTTTAGGGTATTAAACATCAGAAGACAAGAAATGAAAGAAACCTATCATGTTACTTTAAGTGAAGATGATGAAGCAATCACTAAATCAAGCACAAAGGGTGATGAAATCAACTTCAATGAAAGCAGATCCTCTCTGATGATGAATTTCTTGTACCAAGAAGCAAAGTATCTCCAAGCTCAGGCAAAGATGATTAATTTCCTTATGTCCCTACATATGATCCTCTTTCCACTAACAGCATCACCATCTCTGATCATGTCACTCCCACTAACACTCCCACTCTTCAAGACATCAACTCACCTAATGAATCTCTTGAGTTCTTAATAGTTGATGATCATCCTGTTCATAATGAACCTGATAACTTTGAACCAGCTGATGACCTTAAACCCACTGAAGTTCAGTGTGATCCTTCTGTCTCTCAAGACATTACCATCCTTGAACCAATCAGTGAAGTTAAACCCTTACCAACAAACAATTCACCATCAACTAAAGTATTCACTAATCCTCTTGTTCCCCAAGACGGATGGTCCAAAGAAAAACACATTAAACTGGTTAACATTTTAGGTGAACCTTAGGCTAGTATGACCACAAGAAGCAGAATCAGAGACTCTGAAGCTGCATCAGCCCATGAATGCCTATATGTGAATTTTCTCCCAGAGATTGAACCAAAGAAATTGATTGAAGCTCTTGAAGAAGAAGGCTGAATTATAGCAATGCAAGAGGAGCTAAATCAATTTGAGAGAAACAAGGTCTGGACACTGGTCCTGTGCCCTATAGTAAAACCATAACTGGGACCAAGTGGATTTTTAGAAATAAGATGGATGAGAATGAGGTTGTTATCAAGAACAGAGCAAGGTTAGTTGCTTAGGGGTTCAGAAAAGAGGAAGGGAGTGACTATGATGAAACCTTTATACCTGTTACAAGACTTGAAGCCATCAGGATTTTTCTTGAATATGATGCCTACATGAGTTTCATGGTATGTCAGATGGATTTGAAAAGTGCATTTTTAAATGGGAAAATCTCAGAGGAAGTATATGTTCAACAACCACCTGGGTTTAAGAGCAGTGAATTTCCAAACTATGTGTGCAAGCTGGATAAAGCTCTATATGGGCTAAAACAAGCTCCCAGAGCATAGTATGAGACACTGTCTACATTTCTTATTTAGCACAAGTTTGTCAGAGGTACCATTGACAACACTTTTTTTACTTATAAAACTAAGAGTGGTGTCATAATTATTCAGATATATGTGGATGATATCATTTTTGGGTCAACCAGTGATAAGCTAGGTAAACAATTTGCTAAGCTAATGACCAAAAAGTATGAAATGAGTATGATGGGTGAACTAACTTATTTTTTAGGTTTTCAGATAAAACAAGATTTCAAAAGAATCTCTATTTGTCATGAAAAATATGTTAAAGATTTACTCAAAAAGTACGATCTAGCTGATAGTGCCTTAGTGAAATGCCCTATGCTTCCCCCAAACAATTTGGGCCCTAATGAATCAGGGGTCTCTGTTAATGAGACTCAGTTTAGAGGCATGATTGGGTCACTGATGTACCTAACAGCTAGCAGACCTGATATCCAATTCTCCACATGCCTTTGTGCTAGGTACCAAGCTAACCCCAAGGAATCTCACCTTGTAGCTGTAAAAAGAATTTTCAGGTATCTCAAAGGAACTTTAAATCTAGGTCTCTAGTATCCAAAAGGATCAGGCTTTGACCTTAAAGCATACTCAGACTCAGATTACGCTGGATGCAACCTAGATAGGAAGAGTACCTCAGGGGGTTGTCAAATACTTGGTGGAAAGTTGGTATGTTGAAGTGCAAAAAAGCAAAGCTCTATGGCTATGTCATCGGCTGAAGCTGAATATGTCGATGATGCTGGATGTTGTGCTCAAGTCCTCTGGATTAAAAGTCAACTAGATGACTACGATGTTCTTTATGACAAGGTGCCCATATTTTTGTGATAATACAAGTACCATTGCCATTTCAAACAATCTAGTGTTGCATTCTAGGACAACACATATTGACATCAGGTATCACTTCATCAGGGACCACATTTTAAAAGGTGATATTGAGCTTCATTTTATACCCATTGATATGCAACTAGCTGACATTATTATAAAACCTCTAGCTGAGCCTAGCTTTACTAGATTGGTCGTTGAGTTGGGTATGCTCAATATTGAAAAAAAAAGTCTCTGATAAGAAAAAGGCTTTAAGTGATTCTCTGACTTGAATATTAAATAATTTAAGGTAACTTACATGTAACTATTAAGTTGAAAGACAAACATTCTTAATATTTAATTCGGATATTCTCTAAAGGTTACCTACTTTCTCAAAAAATGTGGGATTTTACAGTGCACGAAGGGGAAAGGGCCCACGTTTTGTGACAGTTTTACCACTACGCATTTAATGCGGAACCCAAACAGTTTTTATTTTCAAAATATAAAACAATTTTGTGGTATAAATTATTCACTCTTTTCACACACACTTTACTTTTTACCAAATCAAAACCCTAAAACACCATTTTCATCATCTCTCCCAAAAACCTTTTCATCAAACGAAGCAAATCTTTTATCTTTCAAACATCAATGGCTTCTGAATCATCTTCTTAACTACCCAAACAACTCACTCCTGCATCAAATGTACATTTTGATTGTGAGGATGGTCATATAGCTTTTAACAATAGTATTGAATTGTTGGAATCTAAAATCTATTTATACCATCCTATACTTTAGTTTTTGTCAAATAGTTGTGTCTCTACTACTTTAACAAAACAACCTTCAACATATTACTCGAAGTACCTTAGGGAATTTTGGTATACGACTGAGGTAGAGAGTGCAACGAACACAATCACCTTCACTCTCTCCAGTTTTGACAAACCACTATCCTTTAACCTTGATAATTTTTCATCCATCATTGGTTTAAACTATAGTAAGAATTATGCTCCTTTACCTCAAAAGGAGACGGTGAGGGCTACTTTAGCAACTCTAGGACTTGCTAACGAGAATGATCCACGAATTCCATCCACAGACCTCGTCAACTCGTCTCCGTTGAGAATTAGATACTTCTCAGCGACATGGAGGGTTCTCATGTTGTATATTGTCAAATGTCTGGGAGGTATGCAGGGGTCTCATGATCAGCTGAATATCAACCAACAAATGATCGCATACGGATTATGCTAGGGTTTGGATATTGATATTGGCTATATTTTGTTCTTTGATCTTGTTGTTAAATTAACAACTGGCAAAAAGGTAAGAGATCCAAATATCTGCTATACTAGATATTTGTCTCTTATCATTGAACATTTGCTGGGTGATGCCTACAAAAATGAAAATCTCAAAACTATGAAACCCTACCAAATTACTGCCTCTTCATTAAAAGTTTCAATTGCATCAGAGGTTCCTTTAAACTCTCATATGCTTAAAGTGGCAAAAATTTCTCAACAGCCTGAAAAGACTTTGATCCTTCCCTCTTGGGGAGTAAATGCTGACTCCACCGCTGATAAGCCCTTGTCCGGGACCGATGTGCAGCATGGTGCTCAACACAAAGCACCAATTGACAAGAAGTCACAGAAGAAGAAAATCCCATCTTTCGTTAAACCCAAGACTTTCAATGTTGTCAGGAAATCTCTTTCAAAGAAACAAGTCGCTGAGACCCAGCATGCTGAGGAACTAGTGGCCACCACTTATACCACCAAGAGTATAGTTGCCTCTGAATCGACAGAGGTGCCAGGAAACCGGCCAAAACCTGCTGATGACGAAAAGGTAACCATTTATTAAATTTAAGGGAACTACAAGCAACCACTCTCAAACTTCTCTAGGAGAGAGTGGTGAAGTTAAGGGTTACCCCTGACCTAATAGAGAGTCACAGTCAGCACATTCATTACTAAATATTTTGTACACTCCGAGTCTGCACCAAGGAATTATACGCTAGGTTTATAACGCCTAATGTTGACCTTGAAAACTCTAGACTTTGCAAGGACCAACAACATCTTATGCATGAAAGTCAGACCTCTGAGTGTCTGAACTTCACTCAGCTTTAGGGGTTACTAAATCACAATGAAAAGAGTCCTAATGTCTTAGACCTTTGAGGGGACTGGATAATCACACTTAGTCTTCTTAGGGGTAGCGTACGGGTGATCCTTCCCTACATTACAAACTCACAAATGAAAAGAGTCCCAAAAGTCTTAGACTTTTAAGGGGACTGAATAATCACACTCAGTCTTCTTAGGGGAAGCGTACTGGCGATCCTTAACTTCATTACAAAAGCACCTTTATCCACTAACCATCTTATACAGGTATAAGAACAAATTGATGAGGAGGTTAAGGAGGAATTTGGGATCAAATCGCTGAAGAATGTGAGTTTTGATGAGCTGTATGGGAATGATCTGAATATGAGAGCTGATGAGAGCCCATTTGACACTGAGTCTGAGATCAAGTTTGTAGGGAAGGTAGACCCTAACTTGAATATTGATTATCAGGGAGCTGGCTCTTTACTTGTTGATAAAGATATAACAGAGGCTAATTCTGACTTAGAATCAATGCTTGATGATAAGATTGAGTCCGTATATGGGTTTAAGGTTGATGATGATGATGATGATGAAGATGATCACTCTGAACATAAAGCAGAGCTATTAAAGACTAATGAGGCTGTTGTTGATGATGTGATTGATGAATTGGTAGCCATGGTCAATTCTTAAGATGCCAACTTAAATGCTTCCACTGATAAGCTAACTAAGTCAGACCCTCTTAGTCATCTTTAGTTTGACTTCAACTCCCTTTATGCCAAAGTGGATAATCTTGAGTCATCTCTGTCTTAGCGGGTGGCTGATAAAATTGATGACTTAGTGCCCAGAATGGTAGCTGATGCTCTTGAGGAAAGACTACTTGAGCTAATATCAGACACTCTCAAGAACATCCTCCCCGATCTCCTAAAAGACTCTATCAAGAAATCCTTGCCCAAGTTTGACAAGAAGGTCAAAAAGACTCTCCGAGTTGAAGTTCCTGACATTATCCTCAAACCTTTGTACAAGGAATTCAATGCTCTAAACATAATGGAAAGATGACGGGTTGTGCATCTTCAAAATCAATTGAGCAAGACTATTCATTCTACAGTTGGCAAGTATGTTAAGAGAAATGTAAAGAAAGAAATTAGGGCTGTAAATGAGTTGCTTAGGTGGAATGCCAAACATCAGCTGCAACTGATAAAATACTTGGAGCAAATGGTTCATTCACAGGTCAGAGTACCTAGGGATATCATGGTCATCAATGCTAAGCAGCTTCAAACAAAAATAAAAAAGAATGTTTCTGACATCCTTAAGTTTGTTGACCTCATCAGAGGACTTGTATGGCTGGTAGACCCAGTACTAGCTTCGGGCAAAGCTACTACTAAGGGGGAGAAGTTGTCTACTCAAGCATAATCTAATCTAATCATGGAGAAGGATCCAATCGTCATGGTTCCTACACCTACTCAAAGGGATCAACAACCAAATGAATCTACAGCTAAACCGGTGATAACTAAAGAAGTATCGATAAATGCTCAGGGGGAGCAAATGTCATCAGCTTTGGTTATGCACTCAGCAAATGAACCACCTGTTAAGAAACTGAAGGTTATCCTAGATGATATTCATATTCCTTCCCCAACTTCACTGAACTCAATAAGACCAACCATCATTAATAACATCCTATATGAGCGATTCGTTGAAAATTTGTTCAGCTCAGGTCACTTTGAATTTTCACCTACTCCTCCTTCAAAAATTGCTGACAAAGGAAAGGGCAAAGCTCAAGTCTCTGATGATGACGAGTTGAAGAAACTTTTGCATTTCATGGATAAAGGAGGATATGTCCCTAAATTACCAAACCTTCAACAGTTTAGTACTTCTAGGGAAGGTCAGATGACACTTGAAGATGCCAAAGCTCAAATGGAAGAAATCAAGAGGCTTGATGAGTTATAAGCTGAGAAAGAAAAATCAAAAAAAAGGATTCAAAAGGTGTTGTCCCCTGATGATCTCCAAGCTCAGGCAGAAGAGCTAGCTGTATATGAGGCTAAAAGGGCAAAGATGCTAGAGGAATACAATCACGGTATCTCTTTCAGGGCATACCCTTTACCCACCACCAAGATCAACTATAGGATTAACAACTCCACCAAAGAAGCCTCCATGAGAATAATCAGAAACAATCAGCCACTGAATCTTATTGTGTATGAAAGATTTGTACTAAAGATGCTTGGATTCAATGAATGGCTGGAATTACATGATTTGGTTTCCAGGGTGAAGAGTAAAGCCAATGATCAACTTCTAAAAAATCTAAAGGCAAAATTCCAGTGGGTGGCAACCCAAGCTAGAAAACTTGGCATTTCTCTACCATCTCAATTATTAGCTTTCGGACTCTCAACCTCAGACAAGAAAAGAAAAAGAAGCTTTGAAATCATCAAGGAGGTTTTTGTTAAGGAAGACATAGTAGTGGATGGGATGCATAGGAACCTAGTTCCTACTTCAGGGGTTGTGGCATCAGAGGGGTTGGTCATCAAGGAACCTAAGTCAGGCATATTCTTCTACAATAGTAATTTTGATCTGGTCTTTCAAAGAGAAGAAGAGTTTCATCTGGCAACTACTCCTCGGCTGATCAGGATTCAGAATGCCATCAGAAGAAACTCATCAGAGGCTAAGGAAATTTACAACAAGCTGAACTTTGTAATAGAGGCTAGGAATGATGTTATAGAAGCTAAGAAAATTGTCTTGGACAAACTAGACAAACTTGGTGAGCATGTAACATTATAAATGAAGTTCTTTTGTTAATTTTCCTTATAAATTATGTGTAAGAAGAAGCTGTGTACTCACTTACAATAATTTTACTTAGCATAATTTATATTCAAATAGAGGAGATTATTAGGCCAATTCATAGCCCAATTGTCTCTACCTAGATTAAAACAGAAATTAGGCTAAGTATCCAAGACTCACTGATAGACATCAGCGAGTGATGCGAGTTTTGCAAACTCACAAGAAGTTTTACAATCCCCTAGGCAGAGTACCTAATGTTTTAGTGTAGTATAGGCAAGACTCGGGGGGGTTGTTATTGTTCTCTAGGGGAATAGTTTATGAAGGATTGAATTAAATGTAACTAACTATGTGGAAACTCGTATTCACTTAATCATGCACTACTCTTTAGTTTGATCCTCCTAGTCCTATTGCCCGTCATCCTTGTGATGTAATGTGTAAGTATTTCCTAATTCATGAACGAATGTCTATGTAATATTCCGTTAAGGCAACACATAAATAAGGTAGTATGAAGACTATTACAAGGCCCCTAAGAGTACATTACACGCATGCAAACACTTAAAAGGTGATCAACCATATTAGGGCAAGGTAGTATGAAGACCATTCCAATGGTATCCTTTCTACACAATCATGTTTCCCTAGACGTCTTCGCAAGTAATTAAGAAGCTAGTTTTCTAGTGCTTAACGTGCACATCCATTGACAAGAAGCAATAATAAAAGAATTTACAAATTAAGTTTCATGCATGAAAAGCAAACACTAATCAATTTAGCCTAGCATGTTAAAACAAAGCGAAGAACAATTAATCAGACAACACATAGACATATTAAAAGATTATAGGATAAAAGAACTTCACTTGATTAAAAAATGGAGTAATGGTGGATACAATAGGGTTTGAGAACCCTAAAAATGACCTAAAAGCTGATAAAAATCGTTCCTCTAAAATACCCTACGAATCCTACTTTTTGTTCTACACTTAAACACAAAATTTAGGGTTTGTATATATAGAAAAGTAAACGCGACGGCGTCGCTTGCAAGTTGCGACGCCGTCAGTCGGCGAATATTCTTAGGGTTTCTTTTGATTCGGCTACTTCTGACGTCGTCACCAAAATCATGACACCGTCGCTTGATCGTCCTGACGCCGTCACAAGAAATTATGACGCTGTCTTTAGCCACTGTATGCTCTTTTGATATTGAAATTCGTGTAGGGTTGTAATCTCATTCGTTTCTTCCCAAATTGAGCCCAAGTTATGTGTATTTTCTCCTAATGTCATCCAAGTGCTAAAAATACACAAAGAAACGATTAAGAATGTATTTTGAGCATATTTGCATGATTTAGGGGGTTAAACGACCTCGAAAAAGTGTATAATATGACACCTCATCAAATACCCCTACACTTGGGATTTGCTTGTCTTCAAGCAAATGAGCTTTTCTACCTAGTCAATAGCAATATCGGGGGCATTTGACTTACTCAATAGAGATAATTCATGGCACACCAATTAGACCTCGTAATTAAAAGCACGTAAACTATATACTAGCACCTCACATAAGTGTTTGGATTCTCTCTTTCTTTCGGGTGTATAATGAATTATAACAATATGAGAAACGGGTAAATAACACTCATTACCTGTCATAGCATATAAATTACCATAAGCTTGATAAAGGATCAAACCTCTATTGTATTGGCGTAAGCCCCTAGGAATTAATATTAAAGAGGTCTTTAAAGGGTTGTGATGTATAGGTGTAAGTTAAATGGAAACGGATGGGAAATATTTGGGTAGTTTTGGGTGAATTTAGGTGGTGGTGAGTTAACTATCTATAGGAATACACGTAAGGGCGTTGCTAAGCCAAGACTCGACCACACTAGGAAAAAGATATACAAACTCTACATCGAACTCTTTCTTTTCTTTTCTTGACACTATCTTCGAATATAAACATAAACATAAGCAAGATGGCAGCCCGTATATTATTTTTTCTTTTTTTTTATTTTTTTTATTTTTCTTTTTCTCTCTTTTTTCGTATACTTTTGCCCTACCATCTGCTGAAACATAAATAATACATGACTTGGGGTTTATAAACACACCCCTACACTTGAGTTTTTAATACTTAATACATAACTAATATGTCTCGATTTAGATGGAATCATCATAATGAGTGTATAAGCTGGTACGTAGAAGAAATACGATGATGGTTTTATGGAGAGTCGGGGGTGGAAATATCTTGATGATCCTATCACCCTTTGAAGAAGAACAAGCTGAGCTTGTGATTCTCTCTAAATGTGGTTTAGGCGGGATAATTCAATAAAGCAAAATGGCAAGACAAAGTGTCTTTAAATTAAAGCATGTACCTAAGTACGAAGTTGGCAAAACTAGTAAACAGTTGGCATAACTGTTCAATAAAGTATGGGCGGGATGTTTCCAAGAATGGACATGCGGGGGGGGGGGGATCGGTAGAGTGGGGTGGGGGTTGGGAGGGAGGGGGGGTTGGGGGGGGAAGTATTTTAAGCTGACGTACTACCCGCATGATTCTTGACTCGTCTAAACTATCTCCTCTATGGGAAGCAATCCTCGTATACTGTAATTAGGAATGTTGTAAGGATGTAAATGCTTCATTAAATTGTCTAACGTTATTATATAAGCATTTACTCCTTTGACGAACTTACACACAATATCAGCTGATCCTATCAGCGGGACTATACAAGTTCGCTTGTAAATTTGATACTTTGTCAAGTTTACTTGTTCAAAGGGTAATCTTACATTGTCATTCAACAAGTGCGATCCATAACACTTTGTAATACTTTGATTATATCAATAAAACATTACACAATTGAAAAGTTATTACTTGTGTTATTTGTTCAGGATAAGTGTTATATTTCCTAACAGACATGTTAATTGGGACTTTCACATTTATATCTTTTTTATAAGCCTCTAAGGCGTTATAAAATATTGATTTTCACCGTGTGATTGTTTGGTGAATATTGTTTGGTGAATATTGTTTGTTTGATAAGTTTTCAAGAATCTATCTGCTTCAGGACGAGTTTGCCTGGAGATTTGCCGTTCCTCAATTGTTTTATAAGGTATTCTTATGTCTATGTGTTTGGTTAGATGTAATGGTGGACTGATAAAAAAATGTAATCTACGATGTAATGAAATCAACATAGTAATTGAATGTCTCATTGCTATTTCGTTCACCTATTTGGTTGCCATGTTGGAATGGAATATAACATTTACGCATGTTGTTTGGTATGATGCAATGGACGTTGAAAATGAATGAAATAAATAAAATATAAAAGGGAGGTGATTTGCACACATTAAGTATTGATTGACACACTCATATGTACAAGCAGTGAAAACACAATTTATTTACAGTACAACAATATAATGCATAAATAAGAGTGTCCCAATAAAAAAGTTGAGTGTGCAAAACATTTTCCAATATGAAAACACGTGATTCCAAGTCGTAATGGAATGAAAAAAACTATGGGTGACCATGTAATGAAATTGATGGTTAGAGACGTAATAGAATGAACTAATTATAAAAAACAAATCTATTACAAAACTCAAAACAAACAAAATGTTTTCATTACATTGTAATAATTTATTGCATTCCAACTTTGATTCATGTATACCAAACGCTACGTTATTGTGTACAATCAACTCCTTTGGGAACACCTAATGCTTTGTCGTGTTGTGTCAGGTGAACATGATGCTTTGTTTTTGTAGTTTTATGTAAAGACGATAGTTGTCGATGCCTAGCATATGTTAGGACTTTTGAGACGTTGGATCGATGTTTTATGCCTTGATGGATTTTTTAATTCGTGCTTTAAAGGAAGTGGAACCCTTAACTTTGTTTATGAAATAGTAGTAAATTTCATATGTTTATCGTTTTCCCTTTTTGTTGAAATTTATGGTCCATAGAATCAGTATTCTTTTAGAGCTAGACTAAGCTTGAGTTAGTATATTTAGTGATCAGATAAATATACTTAAATTTGTTGTTTGTTTGACTGTTTCAGGTACCTCCAAGGTACCTGTTAGGCTGTTATTGTTGTACGTACTAGATTTTTTGTTATGTTGCCACTAACTTGTGAACAACATTTCATGTGTTAGTTACTTTGCCATGTAAGCTAATATGAGGATACGTGAGACATGATCGTACATTGTCGTTTTCCAAGTTATAATCACTGACAAGATATGTTTCAAACATATAAATATAGAAGAGCAAGGAAAATTTTTATTAATGCATTGAATAGTTCGTACATTGTCGTTTTCCAAGTTATAATCTCTTTCAAGAAAAAATAAAGATTAATTGAAAGATAACATGATAGTTGTGAAGTTGTCAAGAGGATTAGTTCCCCGGGCTGAGTTTTTTCCAAGGGATAATCTCTTTCAAGAAAAAATAAAGATTAATTGAAAGATTGCATAAGTTGATGTATTGCATTGGGTAGGAGGTGTTTGCTTATCACAACGGTGTGTTCATCCCAACTCGTCAGGCCCTTATCCCTGAACGTCGTAGTTGTTATGCTCCAAGCTTGCTTGACTGTCGTGTTGCTGTCTAGTGTTATCAACTTCTTACCTATTTTTGGAGGATCATTCATAATTGTTGCTATGCTTGCCTTGTTAGGAATTGGCTTCGAGAACGAATAGTAGACACTTCTGCGAGCAAGTGTTGTATTGCCTTCCTTTAGATCAAGGCATTGTAGTAAGAATGTGAGTTGACGATGTGATATTCCATCACGATTGTTCTTTCCCGTGGATGTGTTCCCATAGTTGTTTTGAGTTGAATTGTGCCTTCAGGCATGTACCTTTCAGATAAGAACCCGACCAGAGGGGTTGTTGGAGGACTCAATTTGTTTTTGATGTTGTCAGGCAGCTTTTCAAAACAATTTGCATACATGAGATTCATTGAGCTCCCCCGTCCAGATATCTATACTATATATTAAGCACGATAACTTTTCCTTAAAACTTAAATAACTTAAAAAATAGTAATGTCTTATACCTAAATTACCCTTTTAAACTTAAAAATGATTGAAGATTGTAACAAGTAACAACATCCATTATTAGGCGTGTGCATGGTTTGGTTTGAGTCGGTTTTTTTGGCTAAAACCGAAACCAAACCGATATATTCGGTTTTTATAAAACCAAAAACTGAAACCGCTCGGTTTTTGGCGGTTCGGTTTTTTCGATTCGCTTTTTCGGTTTTTTCGGTTTTAAACAGTTTATATTTGATTGTGGCTAATTTATATTAATTAACTTGTTTTACGTAGAAAATTGGTTGTTCTTTTTTATTTTGTTTTTTTGTCAATATGAGCCTAATAATGTTTACTCAAATTTCTACAATTATACACATATAAATGAGACATACACACATGCAAGTGAAAATACACATAGTATGATCATTATCATATATGTAACGATATATTTGTAAACATTAAGATATATATATATATATATTATAATTCCATCCACAAAATAAATACTCCCTTCGTCCCAAATTTATTGTCCTCTATTGACTTTTCAAGTCTTTTTCTTCCGACTTTGACCTTAAATATTTTTATTTATGTTATGTAATATTTGATGAAAATTATAACAATGAAAATACAATCAATTCATATATTTTGCATCAAGTATACCATAACACAAACAAAAATATTTAAGGTCAAAGTTTAAAGAAAAAGACCGAAAAAGTCAATAGGGGACAATAATTTTAGGACGGAGGAAGTATGAATTTAAAAATTGGATATATTATTTATTTATTTGTATTATATTAATTATATATCATTATAAAACTTTGGTTCGGTTCGGTTTTTACGGTTCGGTTTTTGGACGAAAATCGAAACCGAACCGAAATTTTTCGATTTTTTAAACCATTGGTTTCTAGTTTCGGTCGATTATTTCGGTTTTCAGTTTTTTCTGCTCACCCCTGACCTGACCACCACCAAATCAACATCCTAATATACCGGCCAAATAAGGCTTTTTCTAGACATTTGGTTTTTTAAAATCAACAATGACTTCTAAGACCCAAACCAAAAAAAGCCCACAAACTCATAAACATAAACACACCAGCAAAAGCCCATAATCGCATCATAATAACCACAAATAGGGTTCCATTTCACCATCTCTTCCACAACCCCCAAACCCTAACTGCCGTCACACTCCCATCCCAAAAATGAAGACCATCCTCTCCTCCGAAACAATGGACATCCCAGACGGCATCACAATCACCGTCAAGGCCAAGATCATAACAGTCACTGGTCCACGTGGCACACTCACACGTGACTTCAAACATCTCAACCTCGACTTCATGCTTATAACAGATGAAGAAGGGAAGAAGAAGCTGAAAGTTGACGCGTGGTTTGGGTCCAGAAAGACCACCGCTGCTATCCGCACTGCGCTTAGCCACGTCAATAATTTGATTATTGGGGTGACTCAGGGGTTCAGGTATAAGATGAGGTTTGTGTATGCGCATTTTCCTATCAATGCGAGTATTACTAACAACAATACTGCCATTGAGATTAGGAACTTTTTGGGCGAAAAGAAGGTGCGTGTCTTTATTTCTTTTGAGATTTTAATTGTTATAATTTAGTTTTTTTTTTAATTGTAATGCATAGCTAATTGTACTCAGTTGATATTCTAGTGTGTTCAGATATATTTGTTCATCATTGTAGTTATTTAGTTTGTTGCGTTATAGACAATAGTGTTTTTTAATGTTAGTCAAAATTAGGGGTTGTTTAAATTTAGGTAGCGTTTAGTTGTAGAAAAATCTTCTTGTTTTGTCGTTTCTAGATTCCTTGAAGAGAATGGTTTTTCTCTAGAGAAAGAATTTTGAAAACCCGTTTAGATGATTTATGTTTTTCCTTTTTTAAAAGATTATGTCTTGCGACGGTGGGCGGAGACGGCGTGGATGAAAGGTGGATATGTTACCAATGGTGATTAGGGTTAGAATTAGATACTTGGTAGATTGGAAATCCCAGCTTTTTTTTTTGTTAGAGAGAAAAAAGTTGCTAGATTGGGGGTTTCATTTTTCGAGTAAAAAAATGTGATGTTTTTCACCAACTAAACACACTGATTTTTTGAGGTGTTTTGTTAGCTAAGGTTGTGTTTGTTTAAAATTTTATTTGTGCTTTTGTGGTTGTGGCATAGGTTTTTTAGGCTTATTTATTTGGCTTATTTTTAAACTTGTCATAATAAGCTTTTTTTAATGCCATAAGTTCAAAGAAAGCTGCAAAGAATGAGGTTATGAAACATAAGCCGCGACTACATAAGCTCATAATCCAAATATTAAGCTTAAGCTTGTTAAGAAATGAGTTTTTAATCTGCGTAGCTTTTGTTGGTATAAATTTGTACTATTAAAGATAGGAAGATTGCGTTTTTTAGTAATGGTTTTGAGTTTGTTATGTCTCAAACAGCAATATGATTTGTACATATTTGATTCAGTCATATATATTTTTTCATGTGCGGATGTCAACTGTTATAACCATCTGTTCTTCAAGTCATTTCAAGTGTTATTATTGGTCTGTGAAACTTGTTGAAAAGTATTGTAGTTGCCTGCTTTGATTTTACAAGTTGAAGTTATTGTTAAACTGCTTGTTTATTTTCTGTATAACTTATTTTTCTACAAGGTGTAAACTGTTGTTTTGAAGATACATTTATTTGATCTGTTTTCTGCAAGCTGAAGCTATTCTTATACTGCTTGTTCCTTTTTTGCATCACTTATTTTTCTACAAAGTGTAAACTGTTTTTCTTACCTTATAATTGGGCTTGTGAAATATTTTTTAGTTTTCTTCTGATCTGGTGATGATCAGTCTGTAAACATTATATCTAACTGATCAATGATTAACCTGGGTACTTTTTTTACTGACAGGTGAGGAAGGTTGATTTGCTTGAAGGTGTCACTGTTGTCAGATCCGAGAAGGTTAAGGATGAGCTTGTTTTGGATGGAAATGACATTGAGCTTGTTTCTCGATCGTGTGCTCTTATCAACCAGGTACTTCTTTCGTTAGTCGTCATATTTTTACATGTGTTTATGCAGTAAGTATGTGATCTATCATTTATCTGATGATGGTGGTTTGTAATCTTGTATTTGTAGAAATGCCATGTGAAGAACAAGGATATCCGAAAGTTTCTTGATGGTATTTACGTGAGTGACAAGGCAAAGATTGAGGAGGTTGAAAACTAAGTTTGTTACGTGTAGTGAATCATCTTCTTTTTGGTGGAACCGGTTTGGTCAAAACCGGGGTTGACCGGTTCGGTTTCCGGTTTCGACCCGGAACCCGGTTTGGGAACCGGTTTTTTTGCCCATCTCTAATTTTGATTGTACTTTCTCTTGGTTCTAATCTGCGAATGGTATTGTATCGTATGGTTTTATCAGAATATGTCTGCTTTGAACTTGTTTACCTTTGCTTGCTTTTCTGCTGTTTTTTCTTGTCATACAGTTTTAGCAGAATATTTAATCTGCTGGTTTTTTGCATTTTTCGTTTAGCAATTTTAAGTCTTTTAGAATCTTTTGTACTGCTTTTATTTCTTGCTTTGCGAATGTTATGATATCGATTCAATTTGTGCATAACATATGTTCATCCGTATATTCTTGCTAAATGATTTGCTGTGCGGTTTTGTAATTAAACGTTTGGCAGGAGCTTTTTTGAAGCTTTTTGTAGAGCTGTAGCTTTTTGTTACAAAAATAATCTCTTTTAGAATAAATAGCTCTGTTTAAATGCATCAACTTTAAGCTTTTATTTTAAACAAGTAGCTTCTAAATGAAAAGCTGATTGATGAAGCTTTTAAAATTATTACTTTTAAAATTGTTATGAGCTGTTAAGTCTGTAAATTACTTATATACCCTCCAACCATAATATTGTCTATTTAAATATGTCTTTTTAAGTAATTTTACATCTTATAATTACAGTCAACAGCCAATATGTTAACAGATATTATTTATTTAAATATGTTCTTTTAAGTAATTTTACATCTTATAATTACAGTCAACAGCCAATATGTTAACAGCTTTACAGTTTACAGCTTACAGCATAGCATACAGCTTACACAGCTAGTTTTGACAAACATACCCTTCTATTTCTTTGCTATCTTAGCTGCTATATTTTATTGTACTGCTCCGTTTTCAGCTTCATCACTTATAGACTTTGTTAGTTTGTCAATTATGCCGTCTTGCGATTGGTTGAAGCTTTGTTTAGCTTGCTGTGCTCGACAATGAAGTTTAATTGTCCGGTTACTTTATTTTGCCATCTTTTTACCGTCCGTTTTTTGTAAATTGGATTCTTATATTATTTCGTTATTGTAAATTGACTTCTTAGGTGCGATGGTGGTGGCATTTCGTCCTCTGCCTGACTCGCCTCAAAATACAAAATATATTTACATTTGCTTAGTATATCAACAATGATTTATAATCGTCCCCCTTTTTATTCAAGCGTGCGATTGCATCATCCTAGATAATTGTGAACAGCCACAATCAAATCCTTGTGCTGAATTCCTTTTTTTTACAACAATTTTTTTAAAAGAGTAGGGATTAGTTGGAAAAATCACTCTCCTCTTAAAACAAAATAGAGGTCAAGGGTTTGATCTTTACCCAAGTCCTTTGGAAACAGTTCGGGGTAAGACTGTTTATATCTTAC
>BQNB010052941.1:5546-32353 GCA_026074375.1 Tanacetum coccineum | reverse complement strand
TAAAGAGGGGATAGATCATTCTGTATTTACCAATTGAACAAAAGACTTATTTGACACCTTGGATTAGGTATTTAGTTTATAACATTTGTTAGATCGTTAAGAACAAAAAGGGTGAGTGCAGTAACATTTAGTTGTCATGTCGAATTTTTCATGTTTAGTTTTTTGAAGTGACTTATTTAAAATTCATAAAAGCTGTGACGAGAGAAGAAAACAATATGCAGATACATCTTAGACATAGATGTTAAGTTGCGTGTCTTGCTAACTAAATTCAAGACAGCAATTCAGTAGCAAGTAATTGGTCAGTGCAAACGGAAATTAAAACAAGATGCAGATTAATTCAACCGAGCACCAACTGCTGGTTACAGAACTCAATTTAGTCAACGCGTTTAAGTAGTTCAAGCATAAATTACAGTGCAACGACACACAAATACGATAGCAAACTGCATAATCTAGCACAAACATAAGACTAACATCCTCTTAATGCTGCATTAAAACTGGAACAACATGCTAAGCCAAATGCCACTTACACGCAAGCTTCAAAGGTGTCCTCAGGGTTCTCCTGTCCAAGCATGCGTACAACTTGAGCCACACCAGCTGCTAGTTCCTTTTGGATGACACCGTCCGGCATGTCAAATGTCCTCCTCTTCATAGATAGAGACCGGCCACCACCTCCACCTGGCTGTGGGTCCACCACGTCAAGCATTGCTTCTAGCTCATCCACCATCGACCTTTTTGCAGCCCTCACCATGATATCAGCACCCTGGTTTTGTATACAACAGCAATAGGTCATTTGCCCAAAGGGTTAATACACAAACAGGTTACTAAAGTTTCCAAAAAAGTTGGCCTAAGTAACTAGAGTTTCATTTTGTTCGTTCAAGTTACTCATGTTTATGTGACCGGTTGTTTACGTTACTTGCTAACCACTTGAGATATCCGGTTACAAATCCTATGTGGAAATATAATTTTTTTTATTCATTTATTTAATATTTGACCTGGACATATTTTATTAAAAGGATATCCTAATTCATTTCATATCATATACTTCTTCCACTTCATATCATATACTTCCAATTCCCATATCATTTCTTTAACCATTTTTTTCAACCAATCTATCTCTCTATACAAAGCAACACCACAACCATGACAACCGCTGCACCACCGCTGAACTCCGCCGCACCACCACCTGCTGCCGCATCATATCCGCATCTCCATTAAACGGGTTCCAATTTCTTAGATCTGTACTTTATCTTTGTATATAGAATTTTTTTTCAACTCATTACCCACAAAAAAAAGTGAGCTCGGGTTAGATAAAAAAAGTCAAGCTCAAATGGGTCGGGTCGAAACCCACCTGTAACCACCATCTTCACAAAGTGGTAAGGTTAAACAATAATGGAGTTCTTAAATTATGTATAAGCCCTTAATTCGTTTGGATATTTTTTTTTTGTAAACCTTGTAGATGGATTGGTGGTGTGGGTTCCTAATAAATTTGTAAAAATTGATTGGTTGATCTCTTTCACGATGTAAATGGATTGGTTTAGGAAATTTTTTTTCTAGTTTTGTATTTATTAAAGATAATGAATGTGTTTGGATATTTATTACCAGTTACCGAAGGAAATGGCTTTGGTTTTTTGTTACACTAATAATTAATATATAATTTTGCGAGTTTTGATATGTGAGATGAACTGTTGGTGTTTATGAAAAACGAGAATGAGATTTCAAGTGTTTTTTTGAGATGGAGATATGGAAGAAGATGAAGGTGGGTAAAAAAGTGTTTGAGATGAAATAAAGAAGATAAGGTAGAAGGAAGAAGATGAAGGTTGAGCGTGATGTGGCACTCAAAGGGATAAAGAGCAGGTTACATCCGGTCACCCTTCCACAAAGTAATATGAGTGTAACTTATGCAAATGTTGGGTACCCTAATTAAAGAACCCGTGAATTTGAGTAACTTGAACGAACAAAATGAAACTCTAGTTACTTAGGTCAACTTTTTTGAAAACTTCAGTACCCTGTTTGTGTATTAACTAGGGGTGAGCACGGTCCAAAGACAGGACCGGACCGAGGACCGACTTGGTCTAAAATGCCGGACCAAGGACCGGACCGAAATGGTACGGTCCGGTCCGGGTCGGTCCGGTCCGGTCCTACACCCCTAATTGGTCGGACCGAGGACCGGACCGAAATACGTTCGGTCCGGTCCGGTTTTCCGGTCCGGTCTCCGGTCCGGTATGCTCACCCCTAGTATTAACCCTTTGCCCAAAATTAAAAAGACGGGAAAAAACGTTTTAAATAGATGTCTCAAATAATGCAAGTTCATATGTCTTAAGTTAGTACAATTATGAGACAACACTCGTCTTCATTCACAACATAGTGGACCTATTATGTACGAAAGTTTTTAAGTGGTACATTTCACCAAACATGGAAAATCGAAAACTGATATGGCAAAACAGATTATCAAGTATCGAGCTTTGATAAAGTTTAAGTTTCTAGCAGACGATGATCTATGCTTAATTCGAAAGAGAATTGCGGGCCGAAGAAAAGATGTCTTGACTGTTACCACACTATCAGATTCCGGGTAACTCGCAACTTTGAACAAAATATACCATTCCACAATATAAGAACATAAATGAAAAGCAAATATTGCATAAGAAACAGCATTTAAAGATCATATTTTTACCTCAATGGCATCAACGGTCAGAAGCAGCACAATAACCTTCTCAGAAAACTTCTGTCTCTCCTCGGCATCACGAGCCACCTTTCGCCGATAAGAGAAGTTATTAAACAAACCCCTGAGCTCCTTAAGCTTGCCTTTAGCAACAGCCAACTCACGAAGAGCCCGAAGAGATTGAGACCTCCTAACCAAATACTCTCTAAATGTCATTTGAATCACCATAGCCGCATCCTGTGGTGACAACTCCTTCTTCTTCCCTTTGTTCCTCTCCAATGCCCTATCAAACGCCTACCACAATATTCCAAAACCTTCATCAAAAACAAAAACAAACCTCGATCTATATACTTACTATAATTTCTCAACATCTAATCAAAGCAATACTAACCCATAGTCTATTTGTCCCAAAATAATTGTTTACTACTTCACTAGACAAAAACACGTAATTTTTTAAAGGTATAACAGTTACAGCTTATTTTTAGCATATAATTGTTTTACCTTTTAATCAGTCATTAATAACTACGCGATAGTTATTTTAGCATACCGAGAGTTCTAAATTTTGATGAGTTATGTGTTTGACGACAAGCTTTTTAGAGCGTTTAGCAGTTTAATATAGAATGCTTGTTTATCAACTAGTGTTTAACTTTTAAATGAAGTGGTGACTACATTCACCACCGCCACCTCAACTCAACATCACCAAATCAACCACTAAATCACCCATACAAACATACCTCACAATACACTCTCTCACACACACAAAAACAAAGTAAATGAATGTGTCAAGTTTGTGACCAAATAACGTCCAACTTTTGGCATTCCACCCGTGGTGGGGGGAGGCGTAGTGGTGGTGACCACCATTACGGCTGGTCTAATAAAAGATACGTTAGCTTTACGTTATTTTACACTTTATGATAAAAGTTACAACTATATTACTAAACACTATTTTTGAACAAACAGCAAGCACTAATTACTATTACTACTGATTTTGGGCTCTAGGGGTGGAAACGAGCAGAGCCCACTTTTAAGTTTTACTAGTTGGTTACCCGCGCATAGCGGCGGCAATAAAAAATTTACTAACTCAACTTTTTACGTAATTTCCTACCCGCTTAGTAATTTCGTTTCACAAATGTATGTGTTCGTTGGGGTTTCCCGTAACTTTCCCGCAACACCATATTAACATCATCATTCTCGCATGTAAAAAGACAACACTCTCTCCGAAAGTATATAGTTTTAACGTATCAAGTTTATATTTAATTAAGATTAAAGTTGTAAAAAATTATAAATCAACATAAAATAAACCCATTGAAATGTTAAAAAAATTTATAAAAATATATCAAAATGGATGTTGAATTAAAGAGCATAAAATTTTTAAAAATATGGTGAAATTAGATCAAAATAAAATTAAATAGATAAAAAGATATTTCAATTTGAAAATAAAGGTGATTTTTTAATGACACGTGTCACTTTATGATGTGATTCCCAAAAATGAGATGGATGGTCAAGCACCTTCTTATCTTAATTTTTAATGGGTCTCACGTTATAAACGCGATAGATAAGGCTCGAGCTCGGCCGGTTGGAGACTTATTTTTTAAGTGATTCCCAAAAATAGATGGATGGTGAAGATTGCACCTCCTTATCTTAATTTTTAATGGGTCTCACGTTATAAATGCGATAGATAAGGCTCGAGCTCGGCCGGTTCGAGAGTTATTTTTTAAGTGATTCTCAAAAATAGATGGATGGTCAAGATTGCACCTCCTTATCTTAATTTTTAATGGGTCTCACGTTATAAATGTGATAGATAAGGCTCGAGCACGGCCGGTTCGAGACTTATTTTTTTAAGTGATTCCTAAAAAATAGATGGATGGTCAAGATTGCACCTCGTTATCTTAATTTTTAATGGTCCCACGTTATAAATGCGATAGATAAGGCTCGAGCTCGGCCGGTTCGAGACTTATTTTTTAAGCTAGAGCTCCGCTCGTGGTGTGGCTTCTTTTTACTATACGCCAATATCTATTTTGAGCTCGTATTTTGGCAAATTTAAAAAAGAACAACGTTTTTAACACAATGATAGTTTTACTAGAATGGTAAAAAAGGTAAACCTGTTTGAGTAAAAGAGTGCCGTGATCATGAGGCTCGCCTTGAATCTCGACAATACGATGTCGTTTCTCTTTCTTATTCTTCTTAACAACATCCTTCTTTTTAATAACCTCTGATTTAACCTCATCATCTTCTTCATTAGTATCAGCAGTTGAGACAGTAAAAGTATACTTTTTAACATCTCCACCATTTTTTTTACTTTTAATCTCAGCCGTCCATTTACTCTCCTTCTTATTCTTCTCACTTCCTTTAACCTCAGTTGTCAGTTTATACTTGCGATCTATCTCCTCACTGTTGATCTCAGCCGTCCACGTGTACTTCCTATCCACTGCCTTTGACTTCGCCTTTGACTTTTTCTGCTTTTCTTGTTCCAGGTCAAATGCTAGTTCGAGTGCGGAGACGCGGTCGGAGAGTGACTGGAGGTAGAGATGGGTGGTACGGCGCGTGATGAGGCGGCGCGTGGTGAAAGAAGGTGTGATGAGGTCGGTGATGGTGGTGACGTCATCGAAGAGTGGATCGAATTCGAATGGGGTTAAGAGAGAGTATAAGGAGGAGGGTTTAGGGAAAGTGAAAGGTGATGGAAATGAAGGTTCAGTTGATGAAGAAGAAGAAGATAAGATGTGGTCAATGAGGTCAAGTTTGGTGAATCGACTCATGCTTGGTTGGTGGGTTTGGATTGGGTTTTTTTTTTTTAATTTACTAGAGAGGATGTTTATGATGGTGATTGAGAGAGAGAGACTATGATGATGATGATGTTGATAATAAAGAAAGAAATGAAGTGGAGTGGTGGACTGGTTCAGGGTTAAAAATGGAAACTTGTGCACGCAAGCAAATGGGTTCTTACAAAACAACAACCGGTCCACCACTCTTAAAAACAACCAATCAACTAAACTTCACTCGGCACTGTTTGGCACAAGGCTTATCTGGCTTTATTGGAGTTTGGTTTTCAAATAAGTTAGTTTATAAAATAGTTTTGTTTGTACATAGATTAATCTATCAAACATTTTATAAGTCACAAGCTTTCGTAAGCTTAAGTCAATAAAAAAAGGCTTATGAGCGCGTATACCATGTCAAATTACTTAAATACTTTTAAAAATAATAATAATGTTTTATTATGTAAAAACTAAAAATATATGTTAATTTAATTTTATATTTTTTATGTGATTTAACATTAATAAGTTTCAGCTTCAAAAAACTCGCTAAATTGCTTTATAAAAAATTAAACTTAAGCTTTCGACATATAATATAAGCTTCGGCCCCGGTAAACACTTCTATTTTTTGCATTACTTGTGACTATTTCTTTTTAAAACTTTTAAGACTTCAATCACCCAACAAATTGATTGCTTAGACCAAATGTAATAATGACCCAATTACTCATCTTCACGGTATCATCGTATCATTTTCAGCATACTACTAAATTATCATACTAATGTTTTTTTTACAGACATACTTAAAATATACCTTATTGCGAACATACTTTACGATATACAAAAATAAAAATTAAAAAATAATGCACCACTAACGGAAGAGTCTGTAACACCAAATTATTGCCAAAACCCCCCTTGTGAGTTCAATCTCCACGCATTACCATTACGTCGAGTCTTAGAAACCTTAGCATACCATATGATTTATTTCTCTATTGGTTTTTGATTTTAACACACAAAAGTTTTTTTTTTTGAACGGCGAATTTTATTAAAAGAAAACACTAGCAAGAAGCTAGAACATTACAAGGACACAAGGTGAGAGGTGAGGATTTTTTAACCAATCCACCCAACTAAACGTAGCTTTACATCTATAACGACACCAAAAGAAAGACGAGAGCACTAGATCATCAAAAATATTCGCCTTGGAAGAAGGAACAACGCCAAAAATCTTCTTATTCCGAAAAGCCCAAATGAACCACCATAGACCATAACACACCCCTTCTAATAATCTTTTATTCTTAGAAGGCAGCCGTAAATTAGTTATCCAAGAAATTCACTCATCAAAAGAATCAAGCTCCATGTAACTCATATCCCACCAAATACAAACCCTCCGAAAAATATCTCTAACAACACTACAATTAAAGAACAAATGTTTCGAAGATTCAACACCCGTCTCGCATAGAGGACATAGAATAGAAGGGATATCTATACCTCTACGTGAAATGTTCCACCGAGTCGGTAAACCATTTATACGCACCTTCCAAGCGTGAACATTGACTTTAATAGGCACTTCTTTAATCCATCTTGTTTTGGAAGAAATATCTGGTAATCTATTGTTGTCAATATACCTTCGCGCCGAAGCAACTGAAAATTCCCCCGACCCATTTAAATCCCACGACCACCTATCCTCCGATGGACTTAACATCACTCCCTCCAAACTGTCCAAAAGATGATCCCACTGTTCGGATTCAATGCCACTACGCGGCATCCTACGCAAAGAGGGGAAGCTAAAGAAGTCTGCTCAAATTTGAAAGCTACCGAAATGTGTTTGTTTACCTCAAGCGCATAAATGCGTGGAAAAACCTCTTTCAATCGCTGCTCCCCCCTCCACCGATCCTTCCAAAAAGAAGTATTCGACCCATTCCCTATCTTCTTATGCATCATACTTATAAGATCAATTCCATGAGAAGCTAACCTATCCATTTCTTTAATAATATCGCACCAAATCGACGTATGTCCGACATTCCCAGCTCTACCAATCCTACCATCAACTCCATGTATAGCATAATGACCCTAACCCATAACGAGTCACTTGATTAAAAAATCGCCAACCCATTTAAACATTAACGCTCTATTAGCGCGCAATAAACTAGATACACCAAGACCTCCTTTCTTCTTTGACGTCAATACTTTATTCCAACTAACCAAAATTGACCTTTTACTATCAGATATAGCCATTAAAAAAGTGACACCGTATTGATTCCATACTAGGTTGTAGAACAACCATAGGAACCTTAAAAATAGACATTAAGATAAATAGGCATAGAAACCAAAAACCGCTTTAGAAGAGTTGAGCCTACCACCAATAGACAAAGTTTTCATCATCCATTTAAGAAAGTCTTTCACCATTTTCGATAAACCTCATCCCATGAATTATCCGAGACAAACATCCCCCTACTTTCGCGCCAAGAAAAGAAAACGGAGTATAAAAATGCCACAACCAATATGTCTATTGTAACTTCTTCGACCTTCTCTATCGAAACCGCTAACCCCATGAGTTTACTTTTACTAAGATTAATACTAAGACCCGAAGCCCGTTCAAAACACTTTAACATATACATTAAAGTATCAATATTCCGCTTACTCCATTGACCCATGAATATAGCATCGTCCGCATAAAACATATGAGATAAAGTCATAGAAGAGTTAATCTTGATACCATTAAACATACCCGCATCCTCCACTCTTTTAAAGGACAAATGAAGACTCTCCATAACCAATATAAATAAGAAAGGAGATAACGGATCACCTTGTTTTAAGCCTTTATAAAATTGAAATTCCTCCGTCGTACTTCCATTTACTAAAACCGAACCACGAGAAGATCGAAGGCATTCTTGTATCCAACCACACCATTTAGCACCAAAGCCAAAACGATTTAAAACGTCTCCTAAGAAATCCCAACGAACGGAATCATAAGCCTTTTCAAAATCAATCTTGAAAATAAACGTTTGTTTTTTTTTCGCTTTACACCATTGAAGAACCTCGTTGAGAATGAGCGGACCGTCTAGAATTTGTCTATCCGCCACAAAAGCCGATTGAACCTCACTAACTAAGTCACCCAACACACCAACAAGCCGATTAGCCAAAATTTTCGCAATAATTTTATATAAGCTCCCTATAAGACTAATTGGACGAAAGTCCTTAACCAATTTAGCATCCGGAATCTTAGGGATCAAAGCAATAAACGACGCATTACAACCTTTAGGAAAATTACCGGAAGTAAAAAAATGTTGAACCGCCGCCACTACATCCTTTTCAATTAAAGACCAATATCTTCTAATGAAACCAAAAGTAACTCCATCCGGTCCCGGAGATTTATCAATCCCACAATCCCACACCGCCCGCTTAATCTCTTGGTACGAAATATCACCTTCCAATTCATTTTTTTTCAGCTCACTAATCGTACGAGGAAAATCAATATTGATCACTGGACGAATACGACGAGGCTGCTGGAACCGAGTACTAAAATGCTCCAAGAACTCCTTTTTAACCATAGCCGGATTATCGATCCACATACCATCTTTTAAGACTCCACGTATACCAAGTTGATTACGTTTCTTATTTAAAATCCCATGATAAAACTTTGTATTCTCGTCTCCTTCTATCGCCCATTTTATCTTAGCTTTTTGCGCCGCCTCCAAATTATCCACTTTCTCCGCTTCTTGGATGTCTTTAATGATCTCCATTCTTTTATATAGAATATCATCCGTAGCATTGCCTTGGTCAATAACAATTTCCAAGTCATGGAGATCTTTTTTAAAAGCCCTTTTTTTACACTTATTAGATTGTCTCTTCCCATTCCACTCACGAATACACTTTTTGAGAAATTTCATCTTATACATCAAGTACAACATAGGATTTACCTCAACGATTGGACATTCACACCAAGCTTTCGAAATCATCTCTTCAAATCCGTCTATCTCGAACCAATAATGATACATCCTAAAAGGGATAGGGCCATAATCATGGGAAGAATCACGCAACATAATAGGTCTATGATCCGATAGGTACCTATCCAACGTTAAAGCCGAAAAGTTAGGATTCACACCCAACAAGCCTTCCGACATAAGAAACCGGTCTAGCTTACTCATCTTCTTAGCGGATCTATGACACCAAGTGAAAGAACAACCTCCAAGGGGGATCTCTTGAAGATTTGCTTGCAAAATAAATCTATTAAAAGCATCCGCGCCATGAGCATGAAATAACGAGCCAAATCTTTCATTCTTGAATCGAACCACATTAAAATATCCCATAACGATCACCTCCCCGTCCCATTTACTAATCACATGAACCAAATAATCCCAAAGCATTTTCTTTTCGGCATATTCTTGAGGAGCATACACCGAAATAATCAAAAGATTTACACCACTACATAACCAAGACCCGCTAATCATAACAAAATAATCGGAAATCGTAGAATTGTTTTTCTTAAAAGCCGACTTCTCCCACACACATAAAATGCCACCCGAATTACCAACCGCCGGACTATACACATACTCAAAAGCATAGTTACCCCAACAACATTTAACATCAATCAAAGAAATATCCTCCATCTTGGTCTCTTGTAAGGTAAGAAAATTCACCTTATGAGAAACACAAATCTCCTTAACCCAATCTTTTTTGGCCTTAGGGTTTAGGCCTTGAACGTTAAGAGAAACCATATTCATTTAAAAACCTCTTTTCCTCCTTGAATTTCAATTATTTCTTCAATATTTTTCATACATCCTTCCATATTGTAACCCATCGTCTTTCCCACCTTGATCAATTCCTCCATAACAGTTAATAACGAACCCCCCGTCCTTTTAATTTCTATCTTGTTGCTTTTCCTTGAACCAATAGAAACCGATTCCCCTTTTTCGTTGTCAGACCCGCTGCCTTCATTATTACCCATAGACTTCTTATCACACTCAACTTCTGTTTCGTCACAAGGAGTAAATCCAGGAGGAAATGGAATACTCACTGTTTCATTCGACTTATCCATTTTCTCCTCCACATTTCTCTTTTTATTCAATAGCGAATATAGCTCAAAAGGATCAAGAGAATTATTAACATCAAAATCATTACCTTTCTCTTCAGCTTGCACATTCACATCTTCCTTCACCGAGTCTGGAACCATACTAACGTTATTATCCCCTTCCTTCTCTACATCACTACCATCAAAGTCTTCCTTAATAAAACCTACGGATTGCTCGTCTTCCGATTCGCTATTATCTTCCTCTTGTTCATCAAAATCAGGAATCCATCCCATGGTTTCTTTTGCTCTCACCAAAAATCTCTTCCCTTTATGAATGATTTTGAACGTTTCGAGTATGTTTGATTTTCCAGTAGTAAGAATACACAACCTCTTACTATACAAACACCCTTCATCTAATTTCTCCAAATAAAGCATCTTACCCCATTTTGCCGCAATCCTATTAAACGTACTTTCCGACCATAATTTGAGAGGTATTCCTTCAATGTCTACCCAAGTGATACGTTCATCAATAACAAACTCTTTGGACGCTTGTATGAGTAGAGAAAACCATGATGTCGCTCCTAAGCACGACTGAAACTTAGCTTTAGTATCTTCCGTTTTAAAATCAATCATGATCCACATACCTCCCATATACCTTAAATTAATGTCATCGAAGCCTTCATTCCCCAATACCATTCTCATATTATCAAAACTGCTGAATTCTTTAACTTTACCAAGCAAACCTAACGAGTAATCCAGTTGGTTAAGACATGACTCATCAAGAAGTAAAGCTGGTTCACACGCTTCTGTCGATTTTGTATCCCCATTAACAACATTAACATAAGACCTTTTGTCCGTTCTATGTCCATTATTCGAATTGGCTTCTGTTTTTTTAGGCACATAATTACCATTCTGATGCGTATATCCACCACTATTAACAGCAGGAGGTCTCTGAAACCTAGCGACGTTCGCGTGAAGATGATGACTCCCCATCCATAATGTACACAAATTGCTAACCAAACGGTCTACATCATATACTCTAATAAATCGAACGAAGCCATATCTCTTACCCGCCTTAGACTTTCTATCCGGGATGAATGCATCAACCACTTGACCGTATTGTTTACAAACATTCCATAAATCCTTTGCCTTAGCGTGATCCGGAAAATTTGTAACGAAAATAGATGTCGAAATCTTTTGTACCTCTTCCTCTTTGGAAATAGCCACCATGTTACCAACTCACCAAACAAATAAAAAAAAAAAAAAACAAATAAAAAAAACCCTAAAAAAGAAAATTGCACGATCAAACCCTAAAATCACGTCGAATCAAATAAAGAGTAATTAAAATGAACACATAAATGTCTAAACACCTAACGGTTCCTATCCGATCACGTTAGTAATAGGGATCAACCGGAGATGAAAGCCTAGAACCAATCACAGGAATAGGGCGAACAAGGTGTAAGAACATTTGATCCATATTAATCAAACGTTATTCAATGATTGATGATTAACAGGATTCGAATCAAGCAATTAGAATGATCGCCATAGGGTTTTTTTAAATTGAAAATAGGAGGCTGTGATTGATGGGGGCTAGGGGTTTTTTTAAATTGAAAATAGGAGGCTGAAAAACCTCAAATTATATTATACAGGTTAAATGAGTTAAACGGGTCGATCCACAAACCCGTTTAACCAATTTAACTTGTGTAATGTGCCAACTTTTGTATATAATACGGGTTAAATGGGTCAACCTGAAACCCTTTTAACTTATTCCACTCGTGTAACCTATTTAACCCGCCAATCCAAGTATATATACGGGTTAAATGGATGAGGTTCGAGTGATGGTGAATAAACAGGTTAGGTGATCACTTGCAGGACTCCGATTATTTTAATGGGCCAGGTTTGATTGGGGTGTTATGAACCACCTACTGTCACCGAACCCGCCACTAAAACACGGCCCAATTTGCCACCCTATATGGATATATTTTTTTAAACCAAATTATTGATAATGTTAAATAAAAAAAAGTATAATTCATGGCGCGCTAGGCTTTGATAAAAATGTTTTTGTTTATAAATATTTTCTTTTTCTAACGTATTTTTCACCTCTTGTTATTTATTTTTGTTTTCTCATTTATTCTTTCCATTCCTATAAGCAATATCTTATTGTGTTCATCTTTTTGAAAGAACACATTTTCGCAAAAAAGACACACATGCATTTAATCCATACTTGTGTGTTATGTCGAAGGTCAACTTCTCTATATCCTTTCTTCTGAAATCGAGTCTATAGTTATGTTAGAGTTTGGTTCAAACTATGAATTGTAATTCATTTATCACGGGTGCAATAAGTCTTGTACCTTTGTGGTTAAGGCTAGATCGTGTGTTGATCTAGTTGGGATTTAATACATTCGAGGGAATTTCTTAGTGGTCTTAGTGGTTAAGTCAAATTGCGAGATTCTTGTGTGTGGTTTTCGAGGGTGAAATACCGTTGAGAGTCGCTCTTCTCAGTGAGCGCCGATCTTTGTGAATATCGATGGAGTGAAGTTGTAACGGTTTATAGTACACAATAAAGATTATAATAAATAACAATACATTCGGGGATTCGCAACTAGACCTTTTAGCGTTCTGGGGCTTTTATATAAATAGAATATAAAAAGAGTACGGATGGTTTAAACCTCGCATCACAAACCAATATAGTATAGCTATGTAGGACTAATTTAATACACAAGATTGTTGATAATATTAAAAGTTGCATAAAAGTAAATTTAGAAGATATATATTTGTATAATTATTTATTAAGATGATGATTTTTTTTTTTAAATTTGATTTGCGAAAATATCTTAAAAATAAAGTATCATATTTTGTTATTAGGAAGTGTAACTTTTTTGGGGTATAAAATGTAATTAATTTTATCTAGGGATGAGCATTTGGGCTCGATTCCAGGTACTGAATCGGAGCCGTACCAAAATGGTACCGACTCTCAGTATACGGTAGGAGACCGGTACCATCAATCGAGAAAAATAATTCAGGACCACAAATTTGGTACCAGTACCAAAACGGGATAGAACTAAAAAATGCCTGAAATTTAAGTAGTCATAAAGAAAGAAACCAAACGTCCCAAAAAACGTACTGTAACAACCATAGCTCTGTCACAAATCTAAAAAAATAAACCCTAACTTATTATTAATCACTCAAATCATCAAATTTACTATCTTTAAATAATCTTGATCATCATCACCGAAAAAAATAAAGGTTTTCTTTTCTTACATATGTAATAAGGTGTCCCTTATATGCATCGTAGTTTGCAATGATTATTAGTTTATTTTATCTAATAATCAGGATATATAGTTACATCAATGATTATTAGTTGTATATATAGAATTCACACGTATCAGTATACATATATTAGCTTGTCGACTCAAGTTATTAGTCACATACGAGTATATTATTAGTGTATAATAATTATTAGTTTATTATATCTAGTTCGCATATATGAGTATACATAGTTACATCAATGATTATTAGTTTTTTTTATCTAATTCGCATATATTGATTTTATGTAAAGAAATGACACAATTTTTAAAGAAACCATAATGTTGAATATTGATGAATCGGATTCGGGTTAACTCTCGGTTTGAAATCACTCGAAAATGGATATTATATCCTATTTTTTTTTGTTGTCATAGAAAGTTACTAGCGTGAAATTTAGAATTTTGTTTTGGTCGAACAAAAAGGGAAGTACCAGTAGTAACGGAGTACGGTACCGATACCCGAATCTCGTTCGGTACGGTACCAGTACACCCGTTTCATACTCGGAAAAAAATCGGTACCACCAATTCGGTACAGGTTCGGTACCAATCTGGTACCGTGCTCATCTCTAGTTTTATCACACGCTTTATTAGCTAATCGCGGATATAAGTCATTACCAACCACTTTAACATTTTATCTTTATAATATTACTCACAAGCGACTCTATATTGTCGCAATTTCACACAGGTATATTATATGAAATATTTTGTCATTTCTTAGAGGCTTAGGTGTAGTAACGCCGGCAACGGCGTTGCCCGGCGTTACTACACCGCTCGGCGGCGTTGCCCAACGGCATTGAGTCCGGCGTTGGCCGGCCCACGCACGTTGGGGTGGATTTAAAAAAAAAAATCATTTACCCCCCCCCAAACGGCTATATACTAGTTTTAATTTTCCCCATTATTTTTAAAAAGTTACCAAACACCCCCTAACGGCTAGTTTTATTAAAAAAAAATTAAAAAAAAATAAATTTTTTACAAAACAGCCCCTAACGGCTATATTTTAAAAAAAATATTTCATTTTACCCCCCTCACACAACTCATTATAAATACTTCAATACCTCTATATTATTTTCTCACAAAAAAAAACATACATTTACAACAAAAAACACTACAAACTCTTATGAACCATATTTGGCGCGAAGTTGAAGAAGCATCGGAAGAAGATTAGTCGCCGGGGCGTATTTTTTTATTTTTTATTTAATTTCGGTATTTTTTTTAATGTGTGTGTTTTTTTTAGTATTGTAATGTGTATTTGAATTTTATGAATGAAATGATTAGTTTGTTAAAAGAATGAAATAATTGTTTAGGGGGTTTTATGAAAATAAAAAGGTGAGTGGTGTTATGATTAGATGAGTGGTATTGGTGTTGGTGTTATGCTGATGTGGCGCTGACGTGGCAGCAAAAACTTGATGTTACCAAGTTATGATACCTAAGGCTCTTAAAATTATCTTAACCTAAACTTTTTATAATATGCATAATTGTAAACACTGATCGTTAATAAAAATTTAGGGTGCGTTTGGTTTATTGATGGGTTTGGAATTGTATTTGAATTTGGTATAGGTGTGAAAGAAAAGATGAAAAAGAAAAAAATAATAAATTAATAAAGTTATTTGGTTTGTAAATTGGTATTAGTATTGTATCATATTTTATTATTATTATTTTAAAATTAAATAAAAAATGGTAACATGTGACCCACCAAATAAGAAAAAGACAAAGAAAATATGTGACATAGTTGACAAGTTTAGGCAATGCACGACATTTTAGAAGAAAAAAACATTGAAACCAGGCAACCACCTATGAATTGAAAAAACCTGTACTTTTCTGAATGATTCCTATTTTTAAAATCAAATCTCTTGCAACAAACAATTACTTTTTCTTTCAATCCATTCCACAAGTCCAAAAGTCACAAAACAAACGCACCCTTAATCATAGGTACCCATCATTGTAACGCTCGTATACGGGTATCTATAAAAGTAAATATGGTAAAAGTCTTGTACACAAGCATTTGGTATCCAAATGCATCGTTTAAGAAGCGACCCATCTTTTAAGCACATCATTTAACCAATTTTCACCTTTTCAAATGTTATGCCGTTGACTTTTTCTTCTCCCTCATGGCTTCATTTCATTTCATAAAACACCCATTGATCAATTTTTAATCAGGTCAGATCTTTCTCAATTTCAATCTTTACACATCAAATTTTAAATTACACTGTAACATATTTGCAATCAACTATTGGTTTATTTTTTGTTATCAAGTTAGTTGATTGGCTATTATAGCTATTTTTTTAGGATAAAAAAAACATGGGTGATGAATCTTTATGTGATTATAAGGCCTCTAGTTCAAGTTATATTTTTAATTCTTTAATGTTTGGTTATAAAGATATGAACGTTGATAAAAACTGGGGATTTAAGGATATGGGTCATGATAAAAATCATGAGATTGGTTATAAAGATATGAAATTTGATAAAAATATGGGATTTAGGATGTGGGTCATGATCAAGATTATGGTATGTTGCCTTCTGACCCATTTGAGATGAATATTAGTAGTGGGTGTACCATGATTAGGGGTTGGATTCATGAGGTTGAGGAGGATATAGGTTTGTTCATTTAGGCGAAAAGTTGGATTTTGATGAAAATTTGAAAAAGGGTGTGGGTTCGGTTAATGAAGGGGAGGAGAGTTGTGGTGATGGTGTGGTTCCGGATGGTTTGTTTTTTGCTCTTGGGTATTTAGGAACGAGGGATTTGGTTTCGGTTGAGGGAGTTTGTAAATCTTTGCGTGATGGTGTTCGGAATGATCCTTTGCTTTGGAGGAGTGTGCATGTGGATCAACCGTTGGGTGAGTCGTTTGGTGATGAGGCTCTAATGAGGGTTACAGATAGAGCTAATGGTATGCTGCAGTCGTTGAGTCTTGTGAAGTGTTTAAAGGTTACAGATGATGGTCTTAAGAATGTTATTCAGCGAAATCTAGGGCTTACAAAGGTCAGTTTTATTGGCATAGTATGTAAAAACACAGTATTTATTTATATGGCACTGTACTACGTAAGCTTGTTTATCGTTACTCCATATCAATACTTGCCGAATACTCGTAACCCAAAATGCACGACGCTATATTAAAACTTGTCTGATTCTGATTATTCAGTATCAGATAATCACATTTATGAGGCTTATCCGAAAATTCAAACACCCTGTGAAATGTGATGCCTGATATAGTGTTTAGATGTACTTTTTCCACAGGTTGTACTGAATATGGCAACTTCTGATTATTTTAGGAAGTAATACACATAATGAGGGTATATTAGGATTTTCATTTCACCATTTGGTAATAAGTTTTGTTGTAGCTAGTGTAAAATCATTATTTAACACCCAATGGTAGTTAATCATAAGAGAATTTGTTAACTAATTCTCCAGAATTAAAATTTTGGGTCGATGCAGCTTAGTGTGCTTGGATGTTCGGCTTAGTGTAGAAGGTATCATAGCATACTTGAAATCTCTGATATATCTTCTGGGGGAAGTGGAATTAAACGGCTAAGAATTGGTGGAATGCATAGTGTAACAATGGAGCATTTTGAAGAGCTAAAGAAAATATTGTTTATAGATAGCCAAAAACAACTCACTTCCAATAAACCACGATTCTATCATGGCGGGCAGCTACACCTTTCGCTAGATGATGACCGGCCAATTGATATAGAGGCGTGTCTTAAGTGTCATCAGTTGAGACAAGTTTATGATTGTCCAGCCAAGACTTGTGAAGGGAGACGTGACAATTGCAGGGCATGTACATTTTGCATTCCTCGGTGTATCAATTGTGGGTGCTGCTTTAATGAACGGGATTACATGGAGACATTCTGTTTAGATTTCCTTTGTTTGGATTGTTTAACGCAGATCTTAAGTTTCACAGATGGCGAAGAGGAGGATATTAGTATTCATGGTTTTCATCGACAAGCAAGTTTTCATTTTTGCCTCTATGGCTAGATGGTAAAACGAATGTTTATGGAATCCAATTACTATGTCATCCGTTGGTGTCTACTATGACCTGCGAACCAGTACTTGATGATTCTGCTGAAGTAGTTCAGTATTTGGTATTGTCAAATGAAAAATTGGTTGGATGGTATTTGATAAAAATATAAAAAAAAAACAAAAAAACAAATAGAAAATACACCCATCTTGGAAGTTTTTTGCAAAATGTTTCTATAGAAATACGAGGAATGCATCTGGTCTGTTGAAGAAGCTGGCAGATTCTTGGTAAGACTGATTTTCAAGATTGGACCAGATGCCAATATTTGGTCTAGACAGTGGAAGGCGTCTCGTGTATCAGAGTCATGGGGGTGTAAGTTTATAGCTTGTTTTTTTGCCATTGTCATTATATTGTGAGGATTGTTTCTATTCGCATGATATCGTCAATGTAAAGAAAACTGACCCTTCATCATGGTTGATCGTTGTAAAATTTGATGGATGTAATGGTCATATTCTTATATTGTTGTACTCAATTTCCATTTTAATAAATGCCCATAAAGATGTACTTAGTTTGATCTGTATATGTAATTTTATGATATGATGTTTGCTTCTTATGACAATTTGTAACGCTGAATTATGTCAGATTCTGTTGTTAAACAAATTTCTAACCAATGTTGTTTGGCTAGGCGATTAAGTCTCTTGTTAAACAAAGTTCTAACCAATGTTGTTTGGCTAGGCGAAGCATAGTTAATTTTCTCCTCATACCGATTAAAAGCGCCTGATGGTATATTGATACGCTTTGCCATATAGATGGCCTTGGCACAATCAATACAGGAAAAAGTAACCTTTTTTATAGGTCACGCTGAAGCTGATTCTCGCGGTATCTAAAAGTGAAGAGTATTGAACTTTACGTCATACCAATTCTTAACCACATTGAATACACAAGCATATATAGCCATGTTTGAACACTTTAGACAGGCAGTATCTTCATAGTAAACATGTATGAGTTACGATAGCAATCAAGGTACAAGAATAAACTATATCTTAAGAAACATCTGCTTTTGAGGGGAAAATTTTGTACAGAAAGTGAAGAGTATTGAACTTTACGTCATACCAATGTACTTTCAAAAGTGTAGCAGTACACTATGAAACATCCCTCTGGAGTGTGAGGAAATGAAACGGGGTGGGGGGAACGAAGTGGCCGGCGTCAAATTTAAACTCATTTTTTTTTTAATTTTTTACGGAGCAGGGTTGTCAGCCGGCCAGGAAGCAAAAAAGTGGGGCCACCTGTTACGGACTACACGTTTCCATTCTGCATAATACGGAGTATATCTACAAGAGAAAATTACTAAACCTTCTAACTTATAGGGTACAAATTATTAGAACCAAACTTTTATATACAACTTCTGCATAACAAATTGTAGGCCGAATTTTCTTGTAGTCTCTCTACCGCCTGCTAGGTATGAGACTGTCTACGTTATAACGTTATAACTCCACTACCCGCATACCAGGGGGGTCGTGTATCGTTGTTGTAAATGCTCATTTAAATTATTTTTATATCTATTTATTAAAAAGGTAAAATAAACATTGTTACTTGTTCATTAGTTACTTGGTTATCTAAGAAAACTCTGTTTCTACAGTTTATTATGGGTTTCATGTGAGATATGGACATAAGTTGGGCCAATCTCCTGCATGCACGCATGAACATTAATCCTTATTTAGACCGAAGCTAACGTTCTACATTCATTCAATTCAAACATTCACCATATATCCGTATTTCACTATTAACCATTCAAGCTTTCCATATATTTACCTACCCATTTACTTTCTATCACATTACAACTTGTTTGTTTATTTCTTATAATCTCTTTGCAGTTTCTAAATCTATCAGTAATCATGGCCAAGATCAAGATCGGAATCAACGGTTATTTTTTTCTCATCATTTTAGCATTCTCAATGGTTTTTAATCGATAATGTTTTTTTATACTTATTTTGGTTTTGTTGTGTATAGGATTTGGAAGAATCGGAAGGTTGGTGGCTCGAGTTGCTCTACAGAGTGATGATGTTGAGCTTGTTGCTGTTAATGATCCTTTCATTACTACCGTTTACATGGTTGATACTCTGACGCCATAAAGCTGGTAGAATTGGATCCGATTTAAATTTAATGTGATTAAAATGAAAATATACGTATAATGATATTCTGATCAATAGGCATTATATCATAATAAATAAGGGCTGTTCGTTCTATTAATTTGAAATATGTGCAGGATTTAATGTTCAAATACGATAGTGTTCACGGCCATGGAAAAAGAAATGATATCAAAGTGAAGATGAAAAGATTTCTTCATTGGCGATAAAGCCATTAGCTGTTTTTGGGCTGCATGTACGTCGTTCTTCATGTTGCGGGCTCACCTAATACGAAGTTTAAGTACACTGATAATTAATCATTTATGATTGTTGCTTAGAAACCCAGAGGAGATCCCATGGGGTGAAGCTGGAGCTGAATATGTTGTCGAGTCGACCGGTGTTTTTACTGACAAGGACAAGGCTGCTGCCCATTTGAAGGTTTGCATTTCATTTGTCGTTATCAATATTAGATTTGTGCACCTTTTAATATAACTGAAGCGTGTATGTCTTTATGGCTTATTACTTTCTTTGGCTGGTTATTAGGGAGGTGCAAAGAAGGTTGTCATCTCTGCTCCGAGTGCAAATGCTCCCATGTTTGTTATGGGAGTGAACGAAAAGGACTACACCTCCGATGTCACCATTGTCTCTAATGCTAGTTGCACGACTAACTGTCTTGCTCCACTCGCAAAGGTATAAATTTTTTACTTGCAAAGTTGCAATATACGTGTGATCAATGATGTCTGAAGTTTAATGTTACGAGCTTGCTTGTTTATACAGGTTCTTAATGACAAATTTGGTATTGTTGAAGGCCTTATGACCACTGTTCACTCTATCACAGGTCAGCAATTATGTTTTGATACAACAGATAAGCAGTATTAACTATTAAGGGTGTTTAGGATTTCTGAGTGAATTAAGTTGTTCTGAGTAAGCAGTATTTTTGATATAAGGCAAATTTCAAACGACCCATTTAGGCCTTAATGCAGGCTTGTGTACAATGGAACCTAACTGGTCTTTGTATATCATTCAGCAACTCAGAAAACGGTTGACGGTCCATCAATGAAGGACTGGAGAGGTGGAAGGGCTGCTTCTTTCAACATCATTCCTAGCAGCACCGGAGCTGCTAAGGTATAGTGTAGTGTAGTTTTTTAAGTCAAAAATTGTGAAACTGCTAAAGTTTCTTAGAATTGCATCTTAATTTTCCCTTGAACCGATTTAGGCTGTTGGAAATGTTCTTACGGCGCTCAATGGAAACTTACAGGGTTTGTCCTCCAGTGTTCCTACTGTTGGAGGGTTCTGTGTTGACTTACTGCTAGGCTCGAGAAGCCTGCCTCATATGATGATATCAAGGCTGCTATTAAGTAAGAATAATATTCTGACTTTACATAAACAATAAACTATTTGTTTTTTTGCTTATGATTTGTTATGTTGTACAGGGCTGAGTCAGAGGGAAGTCTTAAGGGAATTCTAGGCTACACTGAGGATGATGTTGTGTCGAAGACTTGGTGTGCGGACTGCAGGGCTAGCAATTTCGATGCTAAGGCTGGTATTGCTCTAAACAACAACTTTGTGAAAGTTGTCTCTTGGTATGATAACGAATGGGGATACAGGTACGGTTTCTTGTTTTTAGCTTCCTCTTTTTGTGCTATAAGTTGTTTACTGAAGTGATTATGTATCGTATAATGTGTTGCAGTAACCGTGTTGTTGACTTGATCCGTCATATGTCCAAGTGTTGAGCTGCTTGCTAAGCTATGCGACTGGATGACAATGAGATTCAGTTGCAAAAGCAAGCAAGATTGATTATTGATTCAATTTCGAGACAGTGGAGTTGTTTGGGGAATAATTAGAGATATAATACTTTGATTTTTACGTTTGTAAACGTGAAACTCTCTTGTTATTCACAATTTTGAGTAAATGAAATGGTTTAATTCGGTATCTATGGATGTTCTTTCTGAATTCATATTGTATACTGATAATGGCATAACCATTATACTAACTTTATCTTTTAGTGCCAAAAACTCCATTGTTCCATGAATTTATATAGAATGAAGCTGATATTAGCAGCGTGAACGGTTCGGTTTGGGTCGGTTTTGGCCAAAACCGAAACCAAACCAAAATAGTCGGTTTTTATTAAACTAAAAACCGAAACCGCTCAGCTTTTGGCGGTTCGGTTTCTCGGTTTTTTCGGTTCGGTTTTTCGGTTTCATACCGTTCATATTTGGTTATGGCTAATTTATATCGATAAACTTGTTTAACATAGAAAATTGGTTATTCTTTTTTTATTTTTTAGTCAATATGAGCTTAATCATGTTTACCCAAATTTCTACAATTATACACATATAAATCAGACACACATGCAAGTGAAAATACACAGAGTATGATCATTGTCATATATGTAACGATATATTGTCAAGTAAACACACGTACATGACAAACACATATATAAACATTTAGATATATGTATTATAATTCTACCCACAAAATAAATATAAATTTAAAAATTGAATTTATTATTTAGTTATTTATATTATATTAATTATATATTATTATAAAACTGGTTCGGTTCGGTTTTTACGGTTCGATTTTTGAACAAAAACCGAAACCGAACCGAAATTTTTGGGTTTTTGAAAAGGTAAAAACCGAACCATCGATTTCTAGTTTCGCTCGATTATTTCGATTCAGTTATTTCGGTTTTCGGTTTGATTTCAGGTTTTTCGGTTTTCTTCTCACCCCTAGTTGATATGCTAAAATTTATATTATACTAATTTTAACTTAAAAAATTTACTACTTACACATTTTCCACCTTTGGCATGACACATTTTCCATCCTTGTCACCTCACATATGACAGTCACTATCGCATTTACATTCATCAAAACCTTATCTTATATAAGCTTATTCATACTTAAAATACAATTTAGTCCATTATTTTATAATAAAAATAAAAATTCATTTTTTCTAATTATATATTAAAAATTTTTATTATATCATTCATTATCCAGGGCGCTCAATCTTCTCGGAGGCCTAAAGCGAAGCTTTAAAAAGGGTTTTTTTTTTATCAAAGTGATATGTCAAAAAAATTGTTTATATAAAATTTACCTAAAGTTTTTATGTGAAACCTTTAACTAGTTTCTCGGAATCAATATAGTATAATATTTCATTTACAATTGATAATTAAGTTAATAAATCTAATCTTTTAGTGAAACTTTAGATCGTTGATAACTTTTAATTAGCTTTACCTTTGAAATACTTTGATCTGCTGAAGAAATTGTTACTGAAATGATTAACATTATATAAGTATTACGGAAAGAGTTTAAATTTATAATTTGATTAAGTATATCAATCGATGTATCAATTTTCCACATGTATAACCTCTCAAAAAACTCTTAGTTTCAAGATTTGATCTATAAAGTTAATATCTAAACAACTGTTATAATATGGCTTAAAGACCGTTTAAGGTTTAAACAATTACCTTTTTAGCTTGTTATTATCTAAGGATTTTAAATTTTCAATATCAAATAACTAAAGATACCTTAATCTAAATTGATCATATTTACTTTCCAGTGATGAAATAGCTTCATCTGCAATGTATAAGAATTAATTGGTTTTAAAATTCTCTTAACCGGTTTTTTTAGTTTCATTGTCAACATCATCATCATATTTACTATTTCTACAAATAACTCGTTTTTCATTAGCAATTTTTTTAGCGAAAACTAAAGCATTTTAAAAAGCAACTTATGATTGAAGAATGATATATGAGTAGATAAGAGATAGCTATAAAGTGAAAGTATGTTTGTGGTGTGAAAACAAAGGTCTATTCATCAATGTAAATTGTTATTACCACACTACTTAATTTAACCTTTGCTAATTTTTCATGCAAAATATGGGTCTTTTATATATACTCAATATATTTGCGCTTAAACTTCTATAACTCGTAAGCTAAAAAAATGAAAACTAGAAACAAAAAAAGCCCAAGACTTTGATTATTTCACATTTAGCAGCAAATTAGGGCCTTGATTAATCGGACTTCTAAAGATGGCGACAAAAAACATGTGACTAACTTTATATGTATACAGAGTCGTAGAAAAATCCGGGGCCTAAAGCCCTAGCTTTACTTGCTTTACCCTTGAGCCACCACTGCTTGGTTGTTGCCATGTCAGCACTTACGAATGTTTCTTATGCTTATTTTTATTTTTAGTAGCGGTTAAGAAAATTGGGTACTGTTATTTGTTTGTTGATATATATGAGAGCCTTGATGAATGTTTCTTATGCTTATTGTCATGTTTAGTAGCGTTTAGAGAGGTAGGATAGCCTTTAGAGGAGTAGGATGTTGTAGAATTTTCATATGGTTTCACTTTGCAAATACGTATTTTCCAATGAAAAGTAAAAGGAAGTTAGTCCCTAAGTCTACCACCATTAGCGATATCCCACGTACCGGTCAGGGTGTTGGCCCGAGTGTCTCTCCAAAGAGACAATGTATATATCAGTCAGATTCGGAGTTGCGTTGCACAGTTGCAGGGGTCTGGAATGGCAGCTGCTAATAGTAAGAACATTTTCCTATTTTTATGCCTACTTCAATAATATGAGTTTGTATCTGTAATTTTTTACGTGTTTGTGTATTGAGTAGATGGTGAAAACGAGGAGTTAACTATGCAGGCAATGTCCCATTAGAACATTCCGATGTAACCGTGGACCATGTGTTGGTGACGTGCGTGCTGTCCATAATGGCAGTTTCTTGACCAACATTCGTGTTCAGGTAATTTGTAGTGTAATTGTAGTTGATAATTGCAAGTGCTTCTGTTGTCTTATAATAATCCTTTCACAACTAATAAGCAAACCCAAATAAGCCCTATGTAAGCCGGTTATGAAAGAAAGAAAAGAAAAGCAAAGGAACTTGGAAAGTTAGATTAAGAGAGAGAATGGTGAGTTACAAGTGTAAGAAATGCAACCAACACCCTCTCCATGTGAGGAGAGGGTTTCTTTTATACCCCTAGCCATCTAGTTGGCGTGTGGGCTTTTCTACTTGGGCCGGGCTTGGATAAACTTAGGCTTTGAGCTCGAAACACGGACAATACTAGATTACAATTCAAGCCCGTTGAACCCGACTAACATATTACAATACAAGACCTAGTTTGACTTTATAAGACCGATAACATTCTTGTTTGACTTAATAAAATAAAGGCTAACAAACCAAGATTAAACTCTTATCGAAAAATTTTCAAATCCTTCTTGTCGAAATTGATTTTAAAAATATAAAGAAAAATGAGAAATTTTTATTTTTATAGTTGCCGAAATTCATCTTTGGCCGGTTGTCACTTCTGGTCCTTGTCTTTTATTACCAAAATTTGTAAGATTCAAACTTTGCAATTTCAGCCTTTGAGTTTATGAATATCCATTATGCGACCTAAATTTCACAAACACCCCCTTGGAGTGTGATCCCTCTTCATGAATAGTCCTTATAAATGCGATTTTATTCTTTTTCAAAGTCCGGTTAATCAAAAAAAATTTAACTCCCCCTCGAACAAACACTCGTTTTGAAAATAATCAACATTTTATTCGAGAGATCATCATTTTTGTTGCAGTTTAAGAGTTATGACTTTTCTAAGATGAAGAAAAACAATGTCCGTGAATGGAATCTTTACCAAAAAACACTTGTTTTGACAGTGACATCACATTTTTCTCAGAATAACTCCCCCTCAGATCATGATCCCGTTTGAACATTCAAATAGTTTTTGAGAAAAAATCGAATCATGAATCTGATTTTAAATGAGAAGACATGTGTTTATGTTCAAATTATGTTTTTGTATTTTTACATTTTTCTTTTTGTATTTGGTTATTAATTTTTTTTTAAAATTTTAAAAACAATATTTTTGTTGTTTTTATATTTTCTAATTTTTATTTTGTTTTTGAAAAATTTATTTACATGTTTTGATGTATGAATTTTTCAAGAAGATGACTTTGTCAGACTTTCGGGTCATACATCTCATACCAATACGATGAACTAAGTACTCAAAGCGTTCTTTTGGAAGAGCGTTGTTAAATAGATCAACAAGTTGGTATTCTGTCCTGACAAAGTATAATTCCATCGTACCCTTTTGAACGTGTTCTTTAATAAAATGGTACCGGATGTCAATGTGCTTAGTACACGAGTGTTGAACCGGATTGCAAGAAATAGCAATAGCGCTCTTAGAATCGCAATACATTGGTATTTTGTTGAATTTGTTACCATAATCCAAAAGTTGTATCCACATCCAGATGACTTGTGCACAGCAAGCAGATAATGATACATACTCAGATTCAGCAGTGGATATCACCAGTACTCAAAGCATTCTTTTGGAAGAGCGTTGGTAAATAGATCAACAAGTTGGTATTCTGTCCTAACAAAATATAATTCCATCTGACAACCTGCATGGTCTGCATCTGAATATACAATTAGTTCAAAGCCAGAATCCTTTAGATACCATAAACCCATGTTGTAGGACTGTCTCAAGTGCTGAAAGATCCGCTTAACCTCTTTGAGGTGTTTGATCGTAGGTCTTGCCTGATAACGCGCACATACAAAGGTGGAAAAAGCAATATCTGGTCTACTGGTTGTTAGATACATGAGCCCTCTAATCATACTACAATATTTTGTCTGACTGGTAAGTGTGCCTTGTAAATCAGCATCCATGTAGTGGCCATAGGTGTGCTCATAGAGTTACATTCATCCATCATATTTTTCTTTAAAAGCTCAATAGCATATTATGCATGACTTATATATATGTCACGGGGTAATTGATAAACTTGAAGTCCTAGAAAGAACTTTAGTTCACCTATCATCGACATCTCAAAGTCATTTTTCATAAGATTTGCAAATCTTTTAGAAAAATCTAGATTAATGGATCTAAAAATGACGTCGTCGACATACACTTGAACAAGTAAAATGTCTGCCCCATGACGCCTCGTGAATAGAGTTGGGTCAACAATAACTTTGGTGAAATGGTGTTCAATCAGGAAGGAAGACAGTTTGTC